>JAVTVY010009492.1:0-44527 GCA_036873755.1 Hanleya hanleyi
ACGCAGCCGGGGCCGACCTAGGGGACGATGCGGTAGTAGGCCCAGTGAATCTTTGGCTGCACTCCTTGTTCCAACAGGTGGATATGAGTCTGAGCGATAAACTCATCAGTACGTCGACCAATACGTACCCGTACCGAGCCTACATGGAGACGCTGTTGTCGTACGGTTCAGATGCCAAAAAATCCCACTTGCAAGCCGCGCTGTACTACAAGGATACACCCGGCTCCATGAATAGTACGCTGGCTGCCAATAATGGGTTGACCGCGCGCAAAAACTTGACAGCCGATAGCAAGTCCGTCGATATGATGGGACGACTGCACGCCGATCTGTTCCTGCAAGACCGCTACATGATGAACGGTGTATCCATTAAGATCAAGTTGATCCGTTCCACACCTGCGTTCGCCTTGATGGCCGGTGGAGCGGCCCCCAATTACAAGATCATCCTAGAAGATGCAGCCCTGTTTGTGCGTACGGTGGATTTGCAACAGGGAGTGTTGGTGAGTCACATGGAAGCCTTATCGAAAAAACCAGCCCTGTACCCCATCCGACGCGTACAGACCAAGTTGTTCTCTGTGCCAGCCGGTACGATGATGGCCAATCGTGAAAATTTATTTCTAGGGGATCTCCCTAAACGTGTTACCATAGCGTGTGTGACCAACACCGCTTTCAATGGAGCGTGGGATGAGAATCCGTTCGCCTTTCAACATTTCAACCTGAATTTTTTGGCACTGCACGTGGCTGGCCATCAAATTCCAGCCCGGCCATTACAACCGGATTTTGGTAACCAAAACTATGTGCGCAGCTACCTGAACCTGTATACAGCCACAGGACAAAACAACCAGGACGAAGGAAATGCCATCACTCGACGAGACTTTTACCGTGGGTACACGTTGTTCGCCTTCGACCTCACCCCCACCTTGGAACACGATCATCAACTGGCCTTGCTGAAGAAAGGAAACCTACGGTTGGAACTGCGTTTCGCCACCGCTCTAGCCCAGACCATTAACGTGATTTGCTACGCCGAGTTTGATAACGTCATCAGCGTGGATCAGCAAAGAAACGTGCTGTGTGACTACGCCAACTAAAGTCATGGATACAGAACAGCTCATGGGCATACTCCAGCGAGATCCTAAGATCCCCTTTCGAGGTGTGTTTCCACGCAATGTGTTTCCCACCCACTCCACCACCCCAGCAGCCTACATCGTGAATACAGACCCGGGGTGTCAACCCGGTGAACATTGGGTAGCTGTGTACGTGGACACCCTAGGCCAAGGCGACTACTTTGATTCCTACGGACTTGCACCCCTACATCCCGATTTGGTGAAATTCATGGACGTCTCTACTACAATGTGGCGTTGGAATACTCAAAGATTACAAGGACCCTTGAGTAGTGTGTGCGGACAGTACTGTGTGTGTTTATCTCACTCACCGGAGTAGATGATTATTGTCAAGCCGAAGACCGTGATGTGCACGTCTATGACTGGACGGCCTCTCGTTTTAATGTGCATGCTCCATTTCTCTGGTTAACTTAAATGCACTGCGCGCAGGCCACTTGTTTTTTTTTATCACGTTATTGTTATGACGTTGTTGTTCTGACGTTCATTGATGTTCAATAAAAATTCATGAAAAAACACAAAAATGAGGGGTTTGACTTCTTTTTTTATTTAAGTCAACAAGAATGTATAGAATATGTACAAATAGAATAGTAGTGGTATGTATAAGGTACAAAAAAGTTGTGTCAGGAGTAGGATTCGAACCTACGCCAGCTCTTCGCCGACCAGCACTTAATACCGGCGCCTTAGACCACTCGGCCATCCTGACTTTTACAGTTTTTAACTCGTGTATCAACAGTTATAGTTCGACATTGTTCACAAGTCCAAGTAAGTGGTGCTCACACCATCGGCCAAGACTTTCCGTTTCGGGTAGAAGAAAGTAAAGGCGTCTCGTTGCTGAATGTACGTCCGCATCTGGTGGTCCACCACCCGAAATCCTCGGTTAGTGCCACTCGCACTGGCCTGGCTTTGCAGCACGTTCAAGTACAAGGCTTTGTCGATGTTGGGATCGCGCCAGCTCACCCCTTTGCAGCTAAACTTATTTTCGTCTCCCCCGTAACAGTAATACGTCTTGGAGGAGAGACCAATCATAGCATCCCCACTCCACTCCAGCTTGAAGTGGCCCGGCGTACGCTTATCGTACTGGTAATGGTCACGTCGAGGTAGCCACTGGTCCCGCTCCGCATCATACTGGGTACGTAACTCCGGTTTCACCAGGGACTCCAAATCCGCATTAGAGACGGCCATGTAGGCCGAGTCCGTATCCATCTCCATGAGTTGCCAGTCTGATCGATTAAAATACACACCCATGAAATCATACAGAAACTGCAGCATCCTCAGCTTGGCCACCTGGTATACCATACATCCAATCTGCAGGGGTAGGTTGTAACGGATAGTCTTCTTGGCTAAAGTGACTTCATAGGTGTCGTCATCGATGACCTGCACGGACCGAAACAGAGGAGAATTCACTTTTTTGCGGGCTTGGGCAGTAGTACAAATGTTCACGTTCACGTGCTTATCCTGGTTCGTGACCGTTTTTCCATAATACCCATTGCCCGTCAACTTCCAAGATTCACCGATGATGGCCTGACTCGGGTCTTGATCACCTTGACGACGGGCCGACGTCACGATGTCGGCATTCTTCGCAAAACAGGCGTGGGGTACGTATTGTATCACTTGGTATATTTTGGTAATTTCCAAACCGTGGTTCATGTACCACTGCAGTAAGGGAGTGCCCAGCAAGATTTTCTCGGCCCACATACTACCAATCAACATCCGTCGAGGTTGAGGCAAACACTCGTGTTGCTCCGCATAGGCCCTCATGGTGTCCCCAATATCATCCCGACCCACCAGCGTGTTCTTAAAGATGGGAGGACACTGGGCGAAGAGGGGCTTGAGAGTGTCGGGAACATGCAAATCACATTCGACAAAGCCGTAGAGGTCCCCAGAACGAATGGCGTCGAACATCTGTGGCAGACTCAGGAGTGGCCGACGACTCAGCGGGTACTCGCGCTCTTTTAGGAAACGCCGTAAATGGGGCAGGGCCTGGCACATGGTGTGAAATTCACACTCTCACATTTCGATCAGATGGTATCCTCTCTCTTTCACATAATCACCGTTCTCCACCACTTCTTCCCGTAATTCTTCCGGTGTTTTTCCACGTCGTTCGTTGAAGCGTCCAGCGCTGAAATGACATCCGTGACCGTGCCAATAGCAACCGTAAAATTGGAATACGGTGGGTGTGCTACCCACCAGGGCAAACCCATCGACGGGAAGTCGACGATCTCTTATGCGCTTCTCTGTGGCGTTGGTTTGGTGTCGTATATAAATTCCCCGTCGATAGGCTTCCCAATCCAACCACTGATCAGCCAGATGCTTGTAGGGCGTGCGTTGCGGTGTAAAATGCCGACCTTCCGCCAACCAACGTGTATAATGGCCACTGGGCATGGGTTTGGCCAGAGACCACAGGTAGAAGGCATTGGCATCGAATCCGATGATCTTAGCACAGGGTTTTCCACTGGGGAGACTAGTGACGTCCTTCTCGTGGTAGCGGAGAAAAATAAGACTCGGTCCGCCCACAATGTTCTGCTTTAGACAATCATGCATGTCTGCATCTTTTTGCTGTATCAGCGAGAAGTACGTAGGACACGCTTGAAAAAGATGGCGAAGCGCCAGACCCGGTAAACGCAAGCACTCCTTGAAGATATCGACGTGCATCTCACGACGAAAGAGTTGAACCATTTTCTCGGCCGCTTCCAGGAAAGGAACCACATCTAAGTTATTATACCATATCAGGAAATCTCGCAAGGTCTGCATATGTTGATCGTTCCATACCTGCTGTAGTTCCCGGTACGTGTCTTCGGGACATTCCACTTGCTTCAAATCATCAAAGAAGGCATCCCGGGGTGGCAACTGTGTTTCCTGCAAACAATCGAGCGTCGATATATACGTGTAAGGGAACCTCCCTTTGGTTTGTGCACAGTCATACGCCTTCACCCACTGATCATAGCTATAATTAGGAGCTAAGTAGTTCCGTACATCCAGGAAATGGAGTGATGTGGTAGTGAGGGCCATATGATTATTGATCTTCTTGATGACGGACTTGATGGTATTCGCCTGGGCCAAGTAGGGGTAAAGAAATTCCTTCACCATGTTCAAGTCATATCGCCCCGAGTTGAAACCTAGCACCGGTAACTGGCCTAGATATTGTAGGAAGCGCACTTTCAATTTCTCCCCATACGGTTTCGGTAAAGGCACATCCTGCGACTGCAGGGGCTGCGACTCGGGCTCCGACTCGGACTCGGAAACATACAGTTTACTATTATAAAATGCGTGGAGTCAAATCTACTTTCCCGCAGCGCGGCCTTCCTCTGTTATAGAATTTATTGTAACTTACCATTTGCTTTGCATTGTTTATATACATGTATTCAGTGCATTCTGTAAAACCTAGAGTGGTGTGTCCGATGTCTGCGATTGATAATAATAATTTAATAAACGGATGATATATGGAAGGACAATGATAGAATTGTGTCACTGTTAGTGGCCTACTTGTCCCGGTCACGGCTTCAGTGTTTTGTCGCCACCTATTATTATCTTAAATTATCTGAAATCGTTGAATGCTGTAAAATAGATAACTGTTAATTGATCTTTGTTTATATAAGAAAATACGTGTGTTGGCTTTTTTTGTTTCAAGTCATTTTCGCTGGCTATTCAAAATCCGCCGTTGATACCGACCGGTTCGATAAAAATGCTGTTGTCAAACAATCACAGTGCTAAAAGCATTTAAAGCCAAGACAGAACAAGTTTGAATGAGGGTGTTGTGAAAATTATATACGGGACAAATAGGGGCCACACATTAATTAACACAAATTTTGAAACCCCCAATCGCCTCTTGCTGGTGAATGGGGCATCCCCACACAGAGCTGAATCCGGGCTTCAGAAGGGGCAGTCACTTCTATGTTGTTACACACGATCTCATTTGCATATGAATAAGTGTCATTTCTAGTCTGGGTGAAGCTTGCATGCTGCACGTGATGCAGTCCAGATTCCCTCTGTGGACTATAGTATTGGACCCTTCTATCTTGATTTAACAGGGAGTACTAGTGTAATTCCCTCTGCTGGTAACCTAACCCTCCCGCACATCCCTATCTTGACTTTGGATTCTTCCATTTGATGTCGATTTCTCTGAAGGACAAGCTGGGAAGCGTGGCAAGATCATTAAAGCAAATATGCTCACAGCTGGACATGCTAAAAATAAATTAAACACTTCATTTGCAAGACTATCCCACACCAGACACCTCCAGGTAAATGTGAATAGAGATTGTTACACTGGTGAGAGGAGTTAGGACTCAAAACAATGTAGCCATTGACAATTTAAATATCAAAGGAGAGTCTGTCAAGACTTGGAAAGTAAGGGGCTCTGAGGGGTTATACTATTACGCCCTGCCATATGAACACCTCAATCATTTCAAGTTTGTTTCATATATAGTGGACTTTAATAAGATAATAATAATAATAATAATAAATATACGGCATCTTTCTCGAACATGCTATATGTTTGTGATCTTCATGTTTTAATGCACAAACAAATAATGCTTGAGAAATGTAGACTGTATAGTCCAGATTTCTTATCAATCATGTGATTCTTCATAGCTTTATTGATCAGAATACGATATTAAAATCAACGTTATATGTACATCTGTTCAAGGGGCTTTCCGAGATGGCTCATTTTGATACCAAATAATATATACAACGAATAGCATTTAGAACACCGCAAGATGTTAAATTAAATGGAAACGACAATATTATGCCGAGGTTTCAAATGTTGACAGTGTCAGTTACGGCTGCCAGGAAAATCCTGGGTGGCCATTTGGTGTGCATAAAAAGCAATCTGGACCTGAAGAATATCACTATTTTCCCATACGAAAAAAACAATAGTAGCGGTTTAGAAATCTGATGCAATGAAGGCGCACACACCTTACAACTTGATTTACCCGGGAACGGCAACCGACTTTGAGCTCTCACCCTTACTGGGCAGACGGGGCCCACGTGCGTTACGCACTATCAATATACAGAGCAGGTCAGACAGGACGATGGGGGACACCTAGGGGTTTAGCATATACGGTTGACAAATAAGTTAACAATCGCGATCAACATCCGTCGAATGCCATGTATCAAATTTGTTATATAAATGTCATACAAATACGTAATATAATAATGTGTGGTTTGATATCATAACAAAGTCCTTATTCGTCTATCAAATTTCTTCCAATTACGAACATTTTAAGGAGCTGAATTCACCAAATTGTTCACCCGATTATTGTATCATTCTTTACAATATTTGGTCACATCGGACTTTTAATAAAACCACATCAGTATGGTGATATTTCTTTGTCGAAGTTTAATATTATATATAGTTCATCTCGTTTTCTTCCAAAAAATAATACACGCGAGTTAGTTCCTTTTTGTCGCTCGTTCTATAATTCCGGGTAAATAATTCCCCAGAATATGTACGAAAGATTCACTTTTATTATAATAAATACATTTAATGAATTTGTTGTAGATAAACGTCAAATCTTTGCCATAATTGCTTCGAAAGAACGAAAGTACTTCGTCAGAGGAAGTGGGTTATATACCTACGAAAGCTAGTGCAAAATAAATACACCTGAGAAAATGAACATGCGAAAACGAACGTGCGAAAATGAATGTCAGAGTGCATTGAAAAATGAACGTTCAAAAAAATGAACGTTCAAATATGAACGTTCGACTGTTCATTTCCTGACGCATGCGGAAATGAACAGTCGAACGTTCAAATATGAACGCGTTCGCGTCAAAACTTTTTTGACGCGAAGCATAGAAGCATACCGTTCTGTTGAACGACGAGCCAATTCAGCCACAAATGTATCCTCCTCGCATCGTAATCGGTATACAAAGATATTGATGTTGAACAGTGTTTCCACGTCATCCAAATTCTTGAAGGGAACTCCACGGAAGTGCCGCTCATTCAAGTCTTGCTGCTGTAAATACTGTTCCCAATAGTCATTGGCCACTCTGTCACAACACCGGGGATCACACTCGTCCAGATGCACGGCCAAACACCGAAACAGACATTTCCGGTCTTTGTAGGGCCCATTTCGCCCTGCTGTTAATGCATACAAGCCTTTTCGACGAAGCAGCCAAGGGGGTAGTAGTACAGGAGCACCGATAGGATGATCTCTCATTTTTGTGACGAAAAATGTGAAGTTGGTCACCATTTCCACAAGCCATTGGGTATTGGGGCGTTGCAACCGGGCCCATTCCAATGGATCCAACGTAGTGAGTTGGTCGATGAGTGGCTCCAGAGAAATCGCATCCGTCACCGTGAACGGCTGGTCAAACACATATGTATTATTGTTGGAATAATAATACCGCACCTGATCCGTCTCCTTGTGCCGTAAAATGTACCCGAATGTCATATTCAACTTGAACGCTGTCACCTGATCTGCGAAAATGTTCTCGGCATAGGTAGACACATACGTGAGGTCGTGCAGTCGAAAGTTATACAAGTCCAATAGACGACGGTCACGGTGAAAACAATGGCGTATGGTAGCCCAGTGACGTCGATAAATGTCACTGACACGCTCGTCTTGGGGTAAAACTTCAACCGGAGGTGCTGCTGGGTCCAATGGAAAATCTTCTCCACGTCTCATGCTTTCTCTCCACGTCTCATACAAGCTGGTAGGCAGGCAGGGCAGGCAGGCTAGAGGTTAGGCAGGCAGGCAGGGCAGGCAGGCTGGGCAGTCAGGCTGGTCAGGTCAGGTAAGTCAGGCAAGTAGTGCAATGAATACACCCCACCGCTAAAAATCGCCTCTTTTTATACGTTTTTCTACAATCCGCCATTTTGACCACACACGCCGCCATTTTGACCACACACGCCGCCATTTTGAACACGCACGCCGCCATTTTGAACACACAGGCCGCCATTTTGTACACACACGCCGCCATTTTGACCACACACGCCGCCATTTTGTACACACAGGCCGCCATTTTGACCACACACGCCGCCATTTTGAACACACACGCCGCCATTTTTAACACACACACGCCGCCATTTTTAACACACACAGCCGCCATTTTGTACACACACGCCGCCATTTTGTACACACACGCCGCCATTTTGAACACACACGCATGCCATACTTGACCTCTCTCAAAATACTCGCTTCTGATTGGCTGTCGCTGTGACGTCACAGAGGTCATATGCAAATTTTTGAGGTCAATTGGCTGTTAAATCACCTTTCCCTACTACTCACATGAAAGGACACATACTGGTGAAAAGCCATACAAATGTTCACTCTGCCCATATCGCTGTTTACAGAAGGGGAGCCTAAAGGAACATGAAAGGATACATACTGGTGAAAGCCATACAAATGCTCACTCTGTTCATATAGCTCTTCACACAAAGGAAATCTGAAGGATCATCAAATGACACATACTGGTGCAAAGCCATACAAATGTTCACTCTGTCCATATCGCTGTTCACAGAAGGGGAGCCTAAAGGAACATGAAAGAATACATACTGGTGATAAGCCATACAAATGTTCACTCTGTCCATATCGCTGTTCACAGAAGGGGAGCCTAAAGGAACATGAAAGAATACATACTGGTGATAAGCCATACAAATGTTCACTCTGTCCATATAGCTATTCACAGAAGGGGAGCCTAAAGGATCATGAAAGGACACATACTGGTGATATGCCAAACAAATGTGCACTCTGTCCATATAGCTGTTCACGGAAGGAGCACCTAAAGGAACACGAAAGAATACATACTGGTGATAAGCCATACAAATGTTCACTCTGTCCATATAGCTGTTCAGCAAAAGGATACCTTAGGCGACATGAAAGGACACATATTGGTGAAAAGCCATACAAATGTTCACTCTGTCCACATCGCTGTTCACAGAAAGGGCAACTAAAGGCACATGAAAGGACACATACTGGTGAAAAGCCATACAAATGTTCACTCTGTCCATATCGCTGTTCACAGAAGGGGCACCTAAAGGAACATGAAAGAATACATACTGGTGAAAAGCCATACAAATGCTCACACTGTCCATATAGCTGTTCACAAAAGGGACAAGCAATGGAACATGAAAGAACACACACTGGTGAAAAGCCATATAAGTGTTCACTCTGTTCATATAGCTGTTCACAAAAAGGAAACCTAAAGAAACATGAAAGAAACCATACTGGTGAAAAACCATATAAATGTTCGCTCTGTCCATATAGCTGTTCACAGAAAGGGAGCCTAAAGATACATGGAAGGACCCATACTGGTGAAAAGCCATACAAATGATCACTCTGTCCATATCGCTGTTCTCAGCAAGGGCAACTAAATGAACACGAAATAAGGCATAATAATGGAAAGCCATAGAAATGGACCTTGCATAGTACACGTTTGGGCTTTTTCGCATACATTTTAGTATGGATTGTTTAATATATTGAAATGGGACACCTTGAACGAGTAGTACATGTTTTCGTAGATGCCGTGACACTACAGCGAAATGTTATTCTGATTCAAGGAATCTAAGATCATATATAAAAAAATGCATGCTGAAATTCATACAAAAATGCCAAAAACAGATTTTTAGACTGGGAACGTACACAGTATAAAAGTTGGGTGTTTTTTTCTAAATGAAACGCAGCATTTTTTCCAGTATTAAAAAATATTGCCATCACAATCAAAGCAGCTAGAGGAGTTTTTACTATGTGAACGTCACTACTCTTTTGTTGTTTAGTACACAAGATCGTTTTGGTAGATCGAAACTCTCTTTCCGTATGCATCTTGCAATCGAATGCAGTTCCTCGTGCAGTGGGGAAAGGGTACATTGTTGACTTGGCAAGGTTCACAAGGCAACACTAAACTGTGAACACACAATAACTGGTAAACACACAACCCATGAACACAAAATAACCCGCGACCACACAATAACCCGTGACCACACAATAACTCGTGAACACACAATAACCCGTGAACACAAAACAACCCATTAACATACAATAACCAATGAACACAAAACGTTCAATCAACACACATGCCGTGAACACACAGTAACCCATGAACACTCAATAACCCATGAGCAGGCAATAACCTCTGAACACACAATAAGCCATCCGTGAACACAATAACCCGTGAACACACAATACCCCGTGAACACAATAACTTGTGAGCACGCAATAACTGGTGAACACAATAACCCATTGACACAATAATTTTCAATGGTAAATATGGATTCCCAGCAGTACGGGATGACGTACAAAAAATATAAAATTATTGTCTATGTATATAGGTTTAGGGATAGTGAAATGATGTCAAAAGGTATAAATAGACAGAGTGAAGGATGATGAGTATAGCTATTGCAAAAGATTGAATAATTTCTTTCTGTGCGATATAGATTTATAGAATTCAGCATTAAGTTGAGATGTTCACGGGGGAAGGCGAAAAAACAAAACGAAATGAAATGACATATCTTTATGATGAATTTCTCAAGGAGTACATTTTAATTAGTTTGTTAACGAATATCAGTGTCAAACAAAGTATTTTCAGATTTATATTTACTTATTGATGTACCTAAGACTTGACCGACTGATTCAGATTGGCAGCAGTATTAAACCGCATATATTCATAAAATATAACACCGCGGAGTTTATCATTTTCTGTATAATCGATAACGTATTTACTTCCAGATTTTCTACTTTTCCTAAAATGCACAAAAGTCTGTCATGTTCATGGTATTGCCAGGGAATTGAAAGAGAAACTTTCAGAACCAGAAACAAGGAAAATACCTTGCATCGACCCAAATAATTGGGGATGACAAGAAGAGTGACTGTCAAAGTAACTGACTGATCATGTCGCAAATAAATATACGACTTAGATGTAGTGCCAAACGTCAGACCAAACTTACAAAAAGACACTGTATGATCAAACTATCGGCGAAAGTTCTTGAAACTCAACACTGAATACTGCACCGGGTATTTAAAAACCCAGAAATAAAATACAATCAGTAGGGGACATACCGGAACTGTAAGAGGATTCCCCCACGAACCTGGGACACAATCTATACTCCAGGTATATCCCAGACGAAGTGGATCAGTTTTCAATCAAACAAGACTAAATTATGCATTCATCATAATGTCGGCCAGAAATTGAAATGGTGAGAATGCTAGAATTCCATTTTTTTTGGAAATCTTCCTGATAATAGGGAGTCTATATCCTATCTGTATTTTGCACAACTAGACGACAAGGGGAACCTGTGTACCAATTTTGACAAAGATCCATGCAGTAGTTCCTGAGAAATCGCAATAACAAAGTTTCATGGGGAAATTCAAGATGGCCGCCTAGTGGCCATATTGGATTTTCGATTCGGACCGAAAAAGGCATCTTGCACAATCCGACCCTAACGGGAACCTGTGTACCAAATTTGAGAAATATCCATGCAGTACTTCCTGAGAAGTGACGATAACAAAGTTTCATGGAGAAATCCAAGATGGCTGCCTGACGGCCATATTGGACCCGCAGGCAGACGAAGGGGTGGGGCAGTTCACTTGCAACTGCATGGACTAAAGAAAACTGATTTAAAATTTGAAGAAATACATTTTAATTCCGAATTATTTGAACTCCTTGATATGGAAGGTGAAGGTATGGATATTCTCTATAGCCAATATATAGAATATGCCCCACCGTTTGATCCGCCGACTCTTGTGATGCAACGTCACAACTCGGGAATACCGTATTAATTTGAAGCATAACTTGGATTTTCGAATCGGACCAGAAAAGGTATCTTGCACAACTAGACCCCAAGGGGAACCTGTGTACCAAATTTAAGAAAGATCCATGCGGTAGTTCCTGAGAAATGACGATAAAGTTTCATGGGGAAATCCAAGATGGCTGCCAGGTGGCTATATTGGATTTTCGAATCGGACCAGAAAAGGTATCTTGCACAACTAGACCCCAAGGGGAACCTGTGTACCAAATTTGAGAAAGACCCATGCAGTAGCTCCTGAGAAATCGCGATAAGAAGGTTTCATGGGGAAATCCAAGATGGCTGCCTTGTGGCTATATTGGATTTTCGAATCGGGGAACCTGTGTACCAAATTTGAGAAAGACCCATGCAGTAGCTCCTGAGAAATCGCGCTAAGAAGGTTTCATGGGGAAATCCAAGATGGCTGCCTTGTGGCCATATTGGACTTTCGAATCGGACCAGAAATAGTATCTTGCACAACTAGACCCAAAGGGGAACCTGTGTACCAATTTGAGAAAGATCCATGCAGTACTTCCTGAGAAATGACGATAAAGTTTCATGGGGAAATCCAAGATGGCTGCCTGGTGGCTATATTGGATTTTCGAATCGGACCAGAAAAGGTATCTTGCACAACTAGACCCCAAGGGGAACCTGTGTACCAAAGTTGAGAAAGACCCATGCAGTAGCTCCTGAGAAATCGCGATAAGAAGGTTTCATGGGGAAATCTAAGATGGCTGCCTTGTGGCCATATTGGTCTTTCGAATCGGACCAGAAAAGGTATCTTGCACAACTAGACCCCAAGGGGAGCCTGTGTACCAAATTTAAGAAAGATCCATGCAGTAGTTCCTGAGAAATCGCGATAACAAGGCTTCATGTGGAAATCCAAGATGGCCGCCTTGTGGCCATATTGGATTTTCGATTCGGACCAGAAAAGGTATCTTGCACAACTAGACCCCAAGGGGAACCTGTGTACCAAATTTGAGAACGATCCATGCAGTAGTTTATGAGAAATCGTGATAACAAGGTTTCATGAGAAAATCCAAATGGCTGCCTGGTGGCCATATTGGATTTCCGAATCGGACCAGAAAAGATATATTGCACAACTAGACCCAAGGGGAACCTGTGTACCAAATTTGAGAAAGATCCACGCAGTAGTTCCTGAGAAATCGCGATAACAAGAATTGTTTACGGGCGGACGACTGACGGACGACGGACCACGGACGAAAAGCGATTTGAACAGCCCACCATCTGGTGATGGTTATGGGCTAAAAATGGACAAGGTTTATTAAACCAATCCAAACATACCCGACAAAATCAGTCCAAATATATCTAACGGACCAAATTACCATGGTTGGCCTCTTGCGAGTCCAGTTTGTTTTTCCTACGAAGTAGGCTCTCATTTGCAAATTGTCCGGTAATGAGTGGGCGAGTCGGTGAGTCAGGATCCGAATCCTTTCTCCGGCAAAATAAGGAGTCTAACAGTTGACATTAGAGCCTTGATTTTTGGCATGAACATGCATCAGGGGACTGTTGCCAGCATGTTCTGAGCTGACCTACTTTTGATGAAAATTTGACCTACTTAGATGACCTATAAACCTCGAAATTGGCAAAAACATGCCCGGAAGAGCTTATGGTCATTCTTAGGTCAAGATACACACTTAAATCATATCAAACCCTACTTCACTTCGTAGGTCCTGTGACGTTAGTCCCACTGCCATGTGTCTGAAAACCACAAACAAATTGTGGATTATTGTTTCTTATTGATCCCTATACATGTTAGCTCATGTCACAAGAAAAGTGATAAAGATCAATACATTTAACAGGAACTGATCATTAGATCAACATTTCTGTGCTGGAAAGTTCTGCTGTCGGAGTCTTTCAACATGCATGCAAGCTCATTGCACAACTGTTCAGGTACTGGCAGACAATCGTCAAAAGAAAAACTGCTCGAGACACAAGGGGCTTTTTACTTAATAGAGATGAAAAAATAACAGGAGATAATGGACTCCTCACCTAAGCCACTAGCATGACTGAGCCCCGATAATGAATGTTACCATTTAGCATTGGGTGAAGGCAATCCAAAATGAACTAAACTCCCAATTTGTATCATATAGAATATGTGAATTGAAACGCCCCGAAGTGTATTATCCGTATTGTCAAATGGACAATCACACAATTTAAAAACTTAATTTGGGGGTGGCTCAAGGGAGAGGATTCCAGCAATTTGTACATGTATAATTTACCAATCTGAGCAACAAGGACTACGGAGTTGAGAAACACGAAGTGATACAACCACCAGTACAATGGCATACTAGAAGATTACATCTACTTTGAGTGCAAGACCTTACGGTATATGCTCACTTCTGCAGAACAACTAGACTAGGACTCTAGTCCAGTATCTGAACATTGATTACAAAACAGTCTGACATACTCCAAGAATGTATTGGTCCAGTAATTATCATTTACATGGCAGTGTGACCAACGTCACAGGACCTAAGAAGTAGGGTTTGATATATTTAAGTGTGTTAGCGCATTTTCATGGTCATCGGAGGCATTAGGACATGTTTTTGCCAATTTCGAGGTTTATAGGTCAGCTCAGAACCTGCTGGTAACAGCCCCCCTAATGCACGTTCATGCCAAAAATCAACGGTTTTCCTTATTTTGCCGTAGAAAGGATTCGGATGGATCATAACCGGGCAATTTGCAAATGGAAGCCTACTTCGTAGGAAAATGTGGTGGCTGTGGCCCATGCCAACTAAATACCAGGCACAGTGTCCAGGAAATTGCATTCCAACTGACATAGGAAGATAAGAAAACACTATAAATTCAACAATTATGGTTGGTCTGCCTGACAAATTACATAATTTGTTACAATACCCATGTGAAGATACACTCAAAAATGGCACCTGTACTGACTAACTATACACCAGTACCCAGTTCCACTTCGTCCACAAATGGAGAACGTGCTGATGGAAAATCTAATCAGTGGCATATAGTGAATCTCCTAGAGACATTTCCCACAAGATACACTTTTGAAAGGTGCTCTGGTAAACAAATTGATCCAGAAATATCAGTAGACTATCCAGTTCACTGGTTGCGACACAGAGACCGTTGTATAATGTAACAAAATGAACCTGCATGTACGATTACATGAGTAGTGTACTGGTGACTCATTACCGGACAATTTGCAAAGGAGAGCCTACTTCGTAGGAAAATCCTTATATACAAGGCATACTTCCAGTTACAAACAACTGATGTAGATACGTTATAATTAACCCATATACATGGACAGTTGACTATAATTAATGGCAATTCAAATGCAAGTAGATCACCACTTGAAGTGGTTAACATTGCAGTACATGATAGATTTTAAAGAAAAAACTGAGTTTACCTTCACTGGTAGTTCCATGGAGAATTATTCTCCTACCAGACATATACAAGTGATGTTTCTGTCCAGCTGAACATGAATCTATTGTAAACTATACTCAACAGTTGTATCTTAACTTTTGAATGAATGTATATACTCTCATTACTCTGGATACTACGGTGGCCTATAGGGGACATCGCTGCATTGTCTCAGGCATGTGGTTTGGTTACACGAAGGCAGGATGCGAAGGCGCGAAGGCAGGATGCGAAGTGGCGAAGTCGGAATGACTTCGCGCTTCGCATCCTGGCTTCGCCACTTCGCATCCTGCCTTCGCGACTTCGCATCCTGCCTTCGCACTTCGCATCCAGGCCTCGCGCCTTTGCATCCTGCCTTCGTGTTACCAAACCACATGCCTGAGACAATGCAGCGATGTCCCTTATCGGCCACCATAGGATACAGAATATTGAGACACTGAACATAATAAATGTTCTAGTTGAAATTCAGTCATGCTTTCCAGTACAAGCAGCAAGTTAGCTCCGGAGCTGATGAACCACGCATATATAGGGGAGATTGGGGTACAGTGGGGCATGGGGCACAGTGGGACAGGAAGCACATTACATTAGTATTACCAGAAAGCCACCACCCCCATACAAATTCTATATTGATTACAAGTGAAAAGTATCATTGGTAAACAATTGGGAGCACAACATTATTTTTAGAAGCCGAAGTAAATTTTTAGGACTGGGGATGATATTTTGTTATACCAAGTTTTCAGCAGTACTTCGGTGCTGTTTTGTTACTTCTGAGAGATATACTTGATTTAAAATGAATTTTGCTTATTGTCCCACGGCACCCCAGTGGGTTTTCCAGTGCACCCATATCCGGGACAAACTGGGACACTTCTTTTTTAATTTTTAAAAAATAATTCTAGAGAAAAGTATAACAGATATTCTAGATTTTTTTTTTACTATTATGTCATACTAAATATCAGTTACAACTAGAGCATATAAGGCTCCTCTACAAGACAATAATAGCAGAGATTTTTGCAAGAAGGTGAAAAATGTCCCAGTGTACCCCAATCTCCCCTACAGATATCACAAATGTATAAAAAGAATGTTGCTAGGGCTCAATGCACAAAACTGTACATAATCGGTATTAAAGGCGGCAAATTGAAAATGCTGAAGCATTCCAAGATATTGAAGGTCTACAGAGAAAATTGGCCTACAATAATTATTAACTGTCCTGAAGGACCAGTACTTTGAACAATACAACTTTATTATACCTTATGAGGTTTGACGAAATAAAATTGTAAATTTTATAAGTGCACGAAGTGCACGAAATGAAATTATGATTTTATGAGTCAAACCGATTAAGGTATAATAAAGTTGTATTGTTCAAAGTACTGGTCCTTCAGGACAGTTAATAATTATTGTAGGCCAGTCCCACCCACCTCTCCCAATAAGAATGAGTAATAATAATAATAAAAAAAATTAATAATAATAAAAAAAATTAAAAAGGGGTAGGGGGAGGGGTGATGGCATATGTGGACATGTACATCTGGGGCTGGTTGGTATCGATTATTTGGGAGTTCTCTCCATTTAATTGGTAAATAATCAGTCAAGTCTACCATGTCATGTCTACATGACTTTACGGATTGATATTTGTTAAAACATAGCGTGCTCTGACGAGCTTGGGCTGTCAGAAACTAGCATGAATGAACAGGAATAAATAAAGAAAAGAAAACACATAGCATGACATGTAGGCTACATGTACTTGATGGGAATGGTATTGTGCCGTCACATAAAAATAATCATCAGTCCAACCATCAACACTAAGATAGTGTGAGATATCTTGGTGAATGTGATGCTTCGGTCACACACAAAGCAATAGTGAAAAAAAAATGAAACTGGAACGAAATATTAAATAAAATGAACATAATTAATATAATACAACTTTAATATTGTATAATTCATTAATGTATTATTTATTGTCTTGGCCTTTTTCCAGCAATAGTTACTATAGTAGGTAGTATAATATGGTAGTGGCGTTCAGTCCACATGGAGAAGAACGAGATCACGTGGTGTGTGACACGTCGTGTGTTTGAAATGTTATGAGACTTTGAATGATGGCTTGAAATTAGACGTGAAGTCTGAGAAATACAACTTTATTATACCTTACTCGGTTTGACTAGTAAAATCATATTTTTCTTCAAAGTTTATTCTGTATGCCTGTTACATAGAAACACTCCCAAGGTCCAAGATCCCTGGGGAGTGTACGCTCATAAATTGCTTATAACAAGGAGAGTAGGGACTAAGTGAAACAAGCGATTTATGAGCGTATGGAGAGTGGGGTTTATTAACTATCAAATGTTAACCACGATATGACAGGGCATCATGCATAGTGCATGGCAAAAGCAGTATTTTAATTGACACATTTCTAAGGTATTTCAATGATGGACATACTGAACAATACATGCCGGTAAGTAGTGATATAAGAGCATCTGGAGTCCTATTGACATTTGACCTCTGAGTGCACTCTATTCCATGATGCATCACTTCCGGTTCCGGATACGTGACCGGAAGTGACCTTTGGCCCCTGCGCATGCGCACAATACCGGATATTAATAATGGTGCGCAAGGGGTCAAAGGTCACTTTCGGTCACGTGACAGAAACCGGAAGTGATGCATCATGGGATAGAGTGCACTCAGACGTGAAAGGCCAATATGACTCCAGATGCTCATACCGGATATTAATAATGGTGGGCAAGGGTCACAGGTCACCGGAACCGGAAGTGACGTCACAGGACCCTGATGTTGCACTCAGAGGTCAAAGGTCAATGCGTGGTCAAATCCCGTTGTCAATGGGAGACGTCTACAGGGACCCTTTATGTGACGTCACAAAGGTCATACACAAATTTGAAAAGAGGTATACTACGGTATACAAAAGAACCTAGGTGAGCCCCTAGTGGTCCAATTGTGTCGAGTGATGTGTCATCGTGAAGCACTCGTGAGAGAGCATGCAACTGGATGGGCCTGACGTGGAACTGACGTCATTCCACGTCAGTAGAAAAAGGAGGATGGGAATGGACGTTTTGAGGTCGAGGCGGGTCACTGGTCCAAATGAGTCGTGGGAGGTGTCAAAGTGAAGTGCTCCTCCAGGGCGATCAAGTCATGAGTGGGTGTATGTAAAATTAGGATTGGGTTTAAACATATAAAAAGCGGAACACGGACTTTATCCCTAAAATAGGGAAAACCCCTATCAACCACGTCTAGAGTTTTGGCGTCGAGTCACATCCGGAACCCACTCAAGGACATTTGCGGTATGGGTTGTGGCATCTTGTTTTTCTCGTCTCACCACGTAGAACACGATGGAAGGGGTCTCGAGGCCATGCGTTGAAATTGTTTGAAAAATTCACTCTGTGCATGCGCATTGGGCAAGTAGCGCTTGGGTGGGCGCTTTGGAGTCGAGGGGGACCCCTAGTGGTCCGATTGGGTCGTGTGAGGTATCAGTGTGAAGCTCTCGTGGAGGAGCGTCCGACTGGACTAATGCGTCGGTTTTTCAACATTCTATGCATGCGCAGAGAGGGAATGGTGGGAATTTGGGTATTGGAACGGACGTTTTGGGGTCGAGGTGGACCCATATTGGTCCGAATGGGTCGTGAGAGGTATCAGTGTGAAGCTCTCGTGGGGAACCTTCCGACTGTATGGGTGTGGATTAAAGGTAGCTGGGGGTCTGTTGAGTGATTGAGGGATCATCCGTGGTCCTAATTGAAGCTCTCGTGGTGTAGACCACGACTTGAGGGATGACCACGCCATCTGTGGCGTCATTGATGACGTCATCAGTACGAGTGGTAGCGAAAGCGGCCATTTTGGGGGGTGTGAAGGAAGATGTTTGGGGTAGAGATGGGCCATCCGTGGTCCAAATGCACCATGTGGGATGTCATCTTGTAGCTCTTTGCATGTAGACGCCGAATGGAATGGTGTTTGTTGGAAGGCGCATCGTGCTACGCATGCGCAGTTGGGCAGTAGTAAAGAAAGATGTCATTTTGGGCGTGGGAAATGACCTGTTTGGGCAATAAATGGACCCATCTTTGTGAACATTGTGCTTAGTTAGCCATCTCTTTTTGGGAAGACATGGATGCTCTGAAAAGAGCCGTTCTTTTCTGTCGCTGTAAGGCAGAACTGTCATTGCCACAGCGTCAGGGTCAATAGGGCAAAGACCATGGTGAGGCCAACGAGCCGTCGCTGGTTCCGGCGTGAGCCCCTGCACACCCAACACTCATAGTGGGCCCTTGCACAACATTCATAATGGATACAACAGAAAGAAATAATAGTAAGACAGATCCGAGGAACCTTAGTGCAGGTTTCTCGGCCGAGTCTCTAATAGTTCGAAATGCACTAAGACCTTTTTCAATCCAAATGACAGATATATTTCTGACCACAAAGCAAGGTCACGACATCAAATCTTGTAACATTGCGCTTGATGATTGTTTAGCACCGAATTCTATATGTAATAATTTCAAGATTTCTATATGTGGACACCGTGGATGTCTCACGTGTCCACTCTTTAATACTTCAGCGTCATTTAGTTCCGCGTTAACTGGTAACTCATATTCTGTAAACTCGTATGTTGATCTTAGTTGTTTTTATTTATTTAGTTTCCTGTAAGAAGTGTGGTCAACAGTATGTTGGCAAGACCACCCAAAGACTCCATCTTAGGGTGAATGGTCACAGAAAGTCCGTTAGGAAAAAGCAATTGCTTATAGGTAAACATTTTTCTGGACCCGACCATGGCTGGGACAACTTTAGTATTCAGATCATAGACGTCGTCTATCCATCTACCAAGGATTCCCACTTTGGATTTGAGAGAAAAATCCGAGAGCGGGAACTATTCTGGGTGCTAGAACTTGGGTCAGTGTTTCGTATGGTTTAAATGATAATGTTGGTGGGTTCGGCAATGTTACAAACCGCCGTTCAAATATATCCAATATTACCCAGCTATTTAAACCCCATCAACGGAGACATCGCAGCCATGGTTGGAGAAAGTTTAATAGTGCGCTGATTGACGATCATATCACTTTAAATTATATAGTGGGTTTAACTAACACACCCAATAGTACACATAGCTTACGTACAGTTCTGTATGCGTTACCTCTGAGAGCTTTAAATCATATAGCCAGAGATATACAACAATCTGCGTCTTCAGGAAATATAATACCACCCAAAATCACTAAAGCGTATTTTCGGTTGTATCGTCCAGTGAGCATAATCGAAACATCCCAAGATCGGCTTTTCTTGAAACTCAACTACTTAGATAAAGGACTGGACATTATTAATTTAGCTCGAATCCTAAATGATTCAGAGGTACGCAACACTGTACCAAACTATTTTAAGTTCACAGAACCTCCTTGCATTTCATATAAGTATACTAAATATATAGCCACCAAAATATTAATTACTCCAATGCTGTCAAGGAGTTTGACTGGAACTTATAAACGTCGGGGGGGCTATAGTTGTGATTGTGAATCGTCGAACTTTATCTATACACCATGCAGGCATGTTGTGACTGGTGACCTTGATGTGGTGAGTGATAAGGACCAACGATTACTCCTGATGAAGGGACCTAAATATAGAGAGCCGAGAAATATAAATCTGAAGGCCGACCAGAAGATAGTCCTGTCTGCTTTGGAACAGTACGTTATTGATTGGTCTAAGCGAGAAAAAGTTGAACCTACAGTACTCGCTGATTGGCTGGACCTCACCAAGAGCAAGGTCGTTGAAACAATCCGCCATATTGACAGAAGTACCCTTCCCCAAGCAAAACAAGTACTGAGAAGCCCCAATTCGCAAGAAGTTCTAGCAAATCTCCAGAGTAAATTCGTCATAGTCCCAGCAGACAAAGCTCCAAATAATATAATATTCATATGTAAATATTACTATTACCAGGTGCTGGTTGAAGAATTGAGTGTAAACATATCGTCATCAAATACGTCTACTTACTCTCAAACTGCATTTACTCTGGAAGATTTATTTAACAATCACAAAACGTTTCTCAAGGAAAGAGGTATTTGTCTTCCAACCAAACATAACGATATACCAAAAGTATACTGGACTCCCAAAATGCATAAATCACCATACAAAGCTAGATTCATAGCTGGTTCTAGAAGCTGCACCACCAAGCTTCTTTCAACCCTGTTGACGAGGGCCCTTCAGGAGGTAAAAGCATTTTGGGAAAGATATTGCGCCACTATTTCTATAAACTCTGGCGTTGAATGTATGTGGATATTGAAAAACTCAAAATGTCTTACGGAAGAACTTGATGCTAAAGGTCACATACCGTACAGACATGTATCCACATGGGATTTCTCGACTCTCTATACTACAATCCCTCATCAGGACCTTATTGACCGTCTAAGTTCATTAATAGTATCTGTGTTCAAGAAAACTGATCGTAGATATATTAATGTCGGAAGCCATAAAGCATTCTTTAGCTCTACTACATACAAGAGATATCATTCATGGGATGTTTCTTTGTTTATAGAGTTGCTTGAATTTCTCATAAAAAATATCTATGTGAAATTTGGCAACACAATATATCAGCAGCATATAGGTATTCCAATGGGTACTAATTGTGCACCCCTGTTGGCTGACCTGTATCTGTTCTCTTATGAATATGACTATATGCAGGCGCTTTCAAAAACCGATCCATTCAAAGCCCGTTCCTTCTCATTCACCAAACGCTATATAGACGATCTTCTCGCTGTGGATAATCGCTATATAAATGACGCAGTGAAGGATATATATCCACCTTCACTGGATTTGAAGGAAACTACAGATAACCCTACAGGCACATCATATTTAGACCTATATCTATAAAAATGAAGCGGGCCTTCTCTCTCGTCGACTGTATGACAAAAGAGATGATAACAATTTCGACATCGTAAACTATCCCTTTCTGGACAGTAATATTCCAGTGGGACCTGCATATGGCGTATATGTGACAATGTTATTGTTCAGAGATATTGGTTATATGCGTGTATGATGGAGTATGGGAGGTAATTCACGCTGTACCAGATCCCGAGTTGTTGCCCTTGGTCTGACAGGTCTTTGATTGTGACGTCACGGAAACACAGACTTCCGTTTCATTTTGGCAATACAGACCAACCACCTCGCTGGGGGTCTAATAACACCCCAGCCACCAGTCAGATTTTTGGACCGGATTCGGGGCCTTCGCGCACATCGCCGGAAGTGACATCATATATAGTAAAATAGATGTTTAACGAAAATTTTGATTACTTTTCAAGTCTGCATAATACCTCCGTTGACCTAGCGTTAAGAAGAATTATCTGGAGATAATTTTCCCTGTTTATCTGGACAGAGCATATGAAAAGTAGTTCGCTCATGTGCAACACTAAAGGAGTCGTTTGGTCGGATTCAAACTGAACCGTGCGTTGGTTGGTTTCCCCTATACGTCATAGCAACGTAGTAAAGGTCAACTTCCGCTATTGGAGGCAGGGATGTTATTGGAGCCTGCGAAATGGAGCATGCGCTGTGGGGAGGTTGAATACAGACCTGTGTGGACCAACACGATTGTTTTAGTTCTTTTCTCTTATTTTATTAGGTAAGTGACCCCGACATTGCATAGATTTTGTAGTAAATATGTCAAGGAAATTGTTATGAGTCGATTAACGTAAAGTTCTGTCGGGAATAATTGTAGTTTTAATGTTTTATGTGCCAGTCAGGCGTAACGTTGAAAGTGCGCGCTCGAACACGTGGAATGAACACATTATGTGTAGGACTTGATCTGTGAGGCGTACGTGTCTAGTCTCATGTTCCGATTATGATAGAAATGTTCCATAATTTTGAGTAAACATTAAACTATTGTCCGATAGAAAATGTAACCTAATGATCGGTAAAATATTTCAGTTATTGTTGCAGTTTCGAATTGTTTACATAGTTGAGGTACAGAGTTCACGCTCTCATTTCAGTACAAACATATTGAGCGCTCGTTATAAAACTATGTTATTTGTCCGTATAGCTTGGAAATGTTCGATAATATTGTTCATTCACATAGGACAGCAGATAGTAGTTAATTATTTTATTTCTATATCTATGAGCCCTGGTACTCGTTTCCATACCTATGATTTTGTGCTCCCATATCTCCGAGTACAGTTATCTTTTCTTGTTCTGTAAGCAAGATCATTTAGTATTTGTCACATTGAAATATGTGGCCGCATTAATGAAAACTAAATACCAATTCTTTAGGAATTAAATGTTTTAGTCACGTTATTGCAGTAAATCCATATAAACTAAATGCCAATTCTTTAGGAATTGTATGCTTTATTCACAAGTATTGTAGAAAATCCATATACATTGTGCAAAGATTATTGTTTCATGTATTGAACATGACGGACTTCCGTTTCATTTTGGCAATACAGACCTGTGTGGACCAACACGATTGTTTTAGTTCTTTTCTCTTATTTTATTAGGGACTGGCTCGTCCCAGCGAGGGTAACATATACATATCACGCCTAGTAGCATTTGCTAGATCCTGTGTTAAATGTGACGATTTTAATCAAAGTCACAAAACATTGTTGCAGAAACTTATAAAACAGGGCTACACCACCAAGCGCCTCCACTCAAAGTTTCTCAAATTTGGCGATACATATCGCATGCTGATAGCAAAATACGAGCGTAGCGTTTCGTAACTTGTGTCTAATTCCGCTTAACCCGGGGCTAGGGGCCGTATGAACCCATGTACTTCAAGATCATCATGGTACTCATATGAACAGTCACAATCAAAGCGTGACTGAGATACATCATTCTTTAGATGACGACTTTACAACGAATATTATGGATTAAGAATACTGATCAGCGATACGGTTTGATATTTTTGGAACATCATGATGTCTTGCCGGCATCATTGAAAACTGTTGACCGCTTCTCTCTTGCAGGAAACAAACCTATGTTTATGTATACTATGATTGTCTTTTTGAATTTGGTGCTAATACTGTTATATGGAATATGGAATAGGTCTTTGGATTATGGACGCGGATATTCTCTAATGGACGACGGCTGAATTATGAATGACGGACCAGACGCTTGTAATATCCCGGGCATCAAGAATAGCTGCCATAGTCCAGTAATTGTGGGTGATAGCACACCTCTCCATCGAGTCGACTCTGTCGAGGACCGCTTCTATAAACTCTTCCATGATCTGGCGTCGCCCGTCGTTGTCATCGCCATCTGCAAACATGGGTCGAACCACTGCTCGGTTATCCGTGATGGAATTAACCACGATCGCATGCTGTAAAATGCGAGTCGCATAGGGATGGGTCTCCATCATGGCTCTGCAACAGTAGGAATGGGAGTGTGGGGTCCAGAGCGCCGTGTGTTTTAGACGATGTCACACATGCGCAGGCCAGGAATTGTGGGAATAGGACAATTGGGTGGGCGTTTTGGAGTCGAGATGTGCCATTAGTGGGCGTACTGGGTGGGGGAGATTCCACGTTTTTGGAATACGCTTGCTTTTTAGACAGTAACGCCCGCCAACGCCCAGCTCAACGCCCTGGTAAAATAGCTCGTCTCACCCGTCTCACGGGCGTTGGGCAAGCCTCAAGGGCATTGGGCACGCCTCACTAACTCACTCACTCACTCACACACTCACTCACTCACTCACACTCACTCACAGATTTTTGTTGTTGTTCTCTCATCTGTCATCCTTGTTGTTGTTCTCTCATCGGTCTACATAATGGCGTCAAGGCGCTAAGCTACGGCGTTACGATAAGGCGTTTAAGATCATACCGTTAAGGCGTTATGCTAGGGTGTTAAGGTGTAACAACGGGACTTCATTTGGACCAGGGATGGTCTGGACCCCAAACATTCAAGATTCCCCATGGTTCGGGTGTAAAGTCCGTGTTCCGCTTTTTATATTTTCGGACCAAATCCTAATTTTACATGCAACCCTGCAGATGCCCCATACCCACTTCCGTGAATGATTCCCCATGGTTTAGGTGTAAATTCCATGTTCCGCTTTTCATATGTTCAAACCCAATCCTAATTTTGCATACACCCACTAACACCCTGCCTCGCTCGGCCAGCTTCACAACGTCAAAGTTTCTATTTGTGAGCCAAAGGCGAACCGTTGACCAACTTGCATAGCAGATCGCGTTCTGCCCACATTCCAGTTACGTGACCTAGAAAAACTGCGCTGATGCTAAACTATTCGCTGATACCGAATGTAAACTATTTAATCCAAGCATGCATAACAATAAAATGTTAATGGATAGATCAGTGAAATTTTATAGAAATTCGTGCGTTATTTCACTCAATTCAAGTCCTTCATTGGGAAATTGAGGTCAGATACACTGACATCGCGGACCGCCTTTGTCTGGCTTCTTGGATGTTTGACGGTAGATGAATGGGTTTTATTTTTTCTTCAAATAGATTTTGTTTTAAACTATGTTTCCTTTATATTTATTAATGTTCATGGTTGTTGAAAATGTGCGTGTTTATCTGCAGCCGGGTGTACCCCACAAGCGAAATGGTGCTTTCGAATCTCTTGTCACGGCCGCCTTGGTCGCCGTAAACAAGCGATCTGATTGGCCAATATGTCCAGGATGTTGCTTTACGTTGAACACGATACATTGCCCAAGCGTACCAGGGGCTATATCTAAGATAGAGATACCCCTGGTTTTAGCGAGGATGCGCTCGGCAGGCTCCGATCCGCCGGGGACCGATATTAGCCCCTCTAGACCTGGTTGATGAGGGTTTTCTCTATCTCGAAAAGGGTTTTCGCTTTTTAAACGTTCAAACCCAATCCTAATTATACATACACCCAGTAACCCACCCTGTCTCTCTCGGCAGGCCCCGATCCGCTGGGAAGCCATATTAGCCCATCTAGACCTGGTTGATAGGGGTTTTCCCTAGTTTAGGAGTAAAGTCTGTGTTCCGCTTTTTATACGTTCAAACCCAATCCTAATTTTACATACACCCACTAAAACCCACCCTGCTTCTCTCGGCAGGCGCCGATAAGGGCTCGGACCATTAAAAAATGTTAACGTAATCGCATCTCGCCGATTCCCTAAGTCTAGACTTCCATATTTCGGCAAGAAGTACATTAATTCAAGTGACAAACTTCTTGACGGGGGTCGTCCATCGAAATTTTGAGTTATACGCGCTCGTACAAATGACGTCATAATTTTGACTTTTTTCTCTGCTTTCAGAAAGCGGTGCACAGGCACCCAAATAGTCCCTCTTAGCGACATCTTATTAGGGCTTGAGTTAAAATCAAACTCACAGCGAAACCAAACACATATCATACTCCAATCACCTACCACTGGCCTTCAATTATTCATCGCAACAGCGACTGGGAAAAATATTGAAAACAATTCACTTCTCTGGCAGAGGTTAACTGATCGGGACTATTTTTTTAGTGATCTGAGCCCATAAGCCGGGGACCGATATTTTTATATGTTCAAACCCAATCCTAATTTACATACACTCGCTAACCCACCCTGCCTCTCTCGGCAGGCCCCGATCCGTCGGGGACCGATATTAGCCCCTCTAGACCTTGTTGATATGTATTTTCCCTAGTTTAGGGGTAAAGTCCGTGTTTCCGGATTTTATATGTTCAAACCCAATCCTAATTTTACATGCACCCACCCATGACTTGATCGCCTTGGAGGAGCGCTTCACTTTGACATCTCCCACGACCCATTTGGACCACTAGGGTCTCACCTCGACAACAAAACGTCCCTTCCCATGCCCTTTTTCTACTGGGCATGCGCAGAATGACGTCAGTTCCTCATCACCCACGAGTGCTTCACAATGAAACCTAACTCGACCCAATCGGACCACCGGGGACCCACCTAGACCCCAAAACGTCCACCCCAGCGCTACTTGCCCAATGCGCATGCGCACAGTGACTTTTTCAACAAATTTCACCGCTTGGCTTCGAGACCCCTCCCGTCGTCTTCTAAGTGGTGAGACGAGAAAAACAAGTGAGAAATGACTACATTGTAGTCAAAACCTGCGGCAGTGGCAATAATACAGTGAAAGACATATCAGCGGAGGTAGTGGTAATTGTAGAAAAAAAGCGCCATCTGCAAGTGTTTTCATGCCAAGGGAAGTAATTTTCAACTTCTAACCCACAATTGCAGGAATTGACTAATAGATTTGACACAATATATATATATTCGCTTTCCTCGTTCAAAATCCGACGATGTTGACTGGTCCGTGCCGTCTATACTGAATTGACAGACGAAGTCACAATAATCGCTTTGGCAATGTCTTGGTACAAGTATCGTGAATTCCAAGTTTCAAAACATTCCGTTCAGCCGTTGATTTTTGCAAATCAAAAAGGCTTTCAAATATTTGGAAATCCAAACAAATTTCAAGGATTTAGTCATAGCGCGAACATCTACGCTCTTCAGTCTCCCTTCTCGCTTACTTTGCCGAGCAAAATGGAAAATTTATATTTCCGTCAAAGTTAATTTTCAATGAATTTATTATCAGGTCTATCACTTTGATCTGTGAAACTATGGAATGGGGTTGAAGGCTTTATCGAACTGTTCAAGAGGCATAATGACATTTTTCACGATTCAAATTGAGGCCTGTGACAGTCTTGATATTCGATTAGAATAATAAATTAAGTTTCTGCATTTATGTGCGTTATCATCTGCAAACTAAATACGGTACCTTGACACTCTTTTCCATGCAGCAAGCCAATATCAATGCATGATTTGCTCCTTCTATACAAATGATTACCTATTTCATCCTTAGGAGATATCACCTCATCCGACATGTTTGGTCAAGCCTTTTCGAAGGTTGATAATTTTATTAATTTTTTTTTTTAAGTCAAATTCTGCAAATAAGAAACATTTCTTGTCAGTATCTATGGATATCGCCCTATAATCAATTCGCGAATATGTTTGTCATTAAGTCATTCGGGAGGTGATTTAAGTGCGAAATTTCAGGGTTAGTTCACTAAACAAGGTCTGCGTGTATAAGAGAATCATGTCGAATTCTCGTTATTATCTTTTGGTACATCAAATTATTGCGTTCGCGAAAATGACTTCCAAGTCAATATGAAAGGTATCAAAATAAATTTAAAAAACTCTCAAGGAAATCAAGGTCCTAGCTTTTGACAACGAGATCAAATAGATCGCTTTTATGGTCAGTATCTGCTAATATATGACGTAATTTCATTCGTAAAACTGATTGACAAAGTAACGTAAATTGTGAAGTGTAGAACCAGTAAGTTCTAGCAGAAATGGGCTCTGACTTGAGAGAATGATGTCAAATGCAACATGTTTCTGCCCGTTGTCTGCTGATACACATAAGTATTGATTTTACGGAAGTGATTAATGCAATTCTAAAGGGATTATGGGTGCGGAAGAGGACGAGAACATCAATACCAGCGAAGCAAGGCCCTGGCTTGCGAGAATGAGGATAGAGGGACTGTGTTCCGAAAGAGGATCATTCGAAATAGCTATGTGCCAAATTTCATGCTTGTAACCGAAAGTACACAATATAACTATGATGTACTGTTCGCGCATAGGGTTGTCGGACTCATTAAGTACTACATAGTCATTTATGTATTATAAAACCGTTTGCGCATAAAGTCAGTTTTGAGTATTATCAATGAGTCGGTATAGCTAAGACATTGACAACGAGGTCAAATAGATCGCTTTTATGGTCAGTATCTGCTAATATATGACGTAATTTCATTCGTAAAACTGATTGACAAAGTAACGTAAATTGTGAAGTGTAGAACCAGTAAGTTCTAGCAGAAATGGGCTCTGACTTGAGAGAATGATGTCAAATGCAACATGTTTCTGCCCGTTGTCTGCTGATACACATAAGTATTGATTTTACGGAAGTGATTAATGCAATTCTAAAGGGATTATGAGTGCGGAAGAGGACGAGAACATCAATACCAGCGAAGCAAGGCCCTGGCTTGCGAGAATGAGGATAGAGGGACTGGTTCCGAAAGAGGATCATTCGAAATAGCTATGTGCCAAATTTCATGCTTGTAACCGAAAGTACACAATATAACTATGATGTACTGTTCGCGCATAGGGTTGTCGGACTCATTAAATAGTACATAGTCATTTATGTATTATAAAACCGTTTGCGCATAAAGTCAGTTTTGAGTATTATCAATGAATCGGTATAGCTACCATTAAGTGCAAGTCCAGGGATTGGAGGGTCATTGTTTCGATTCCCACAGAGGGTTAAGTTATTCTTCCTTTCAAAACATATTTCCATATATGCGAATTGCTTGGGGGTAAAGTTAAACATCTTTATTCGGTGAAAGTTGCTGAGTTGTTCCGCTTACTTCTGAAACGTAATTGTTGCGTTTGTTTTTATGATGCATGATCTATAATTTGATACCAAGTATTATTCAATGTTAATCATAATGATAATGCGTTACTTGTTATGCTTCTTCGCCAATTTGTGTTTTATCTAGATTGGGTAGATAAAATGATTACTAGAAGTAGTGAACTTATTTTTCTACTTTCTAAGACAGTCGCCTGGGACTGTATGCAAATTAGCTGAACCACCGACAAGGTTGCGGCTCATCTTCTTTGGTATATAAGAAATCCAAGGATCTTAAATTGTGTATACATCTGCATACTGTTCAATGAAAATGGTAATATCTGAAGACAGTGACTGATGTGACGACCGACAGCTTTAAAGCGACTGACGTAAGAGAATTGAAGTCTGAACGGAAATCAACGAAGCAATAATTCATTCCACCGAATATAGTTGCAAATGAATTCAAACGCGCTTGAAGACAGTGGTTTCATGTGAGATCGGAGGTTGAAAAGAAAAGTGTGGCAGAGATCACACTCTCTTAGCGCATGCGCATTTCAAAAAGTCACAAGAACAAGAAGAAGAAGAACAACAACAACGCGAGCCTCCCGTAGACCTGCGTGCCGCAGGTAACAAGATGCCACACTCCATACCGCAAATGTCCATGAGTGGGTTTGCCATTAGGTTAAACATTGCATACCGCAAATGTCCATACGTGGGTTCCCGATTGGGCCTACACCCTAGCGGTATAGTGATCTGCCCTCTGGTAGATATATTAGGATATTTTCAACCTTGCCTAGTATGGGCAGACTCGTGGTGTTGTGGATAGCGTGTCTGCTTCTGGAGGGAGCAAACCTGGTTCGATTCCCGCTGGGACCCATTCCCTTATCTCGCTGTATGGCTATGTTGAGAAACTGAGAATTCCCCACTTGCCATTTATGCTGGGCATAGTGCTGGCGATATTGTCGGGGACCCTGTTCGATGACTTGCATTCCAATGATGCATTGGAAGGGCAGATAAAGGCTTATTGACCTTTATATTCTCCCGGAGATGACCGGACATTGCCGAACATTGCCGGGCATTCCCGAAGATTAAGACGCAGCGACCACCCGCGTATTTGAAGTTTCGTTGACAAGGGACTATTTTCTGTCCACGGAGGCTTCTCTCCGGGAGCGACCGCATCACCGCCGAAAGCATCACCGCGAAGGAATACATCTCCAGGGGCCGGAACTATAGTGATATTGATCTCTACGATCACGTGATCGTCACGTGGCCTTGCGCTGGTGGCGCCACCTGTCGGAAGTAGATCAATATGACCCCAGATGCTCTTCTATTACTACTCTGGTATCTATTCACTCAGACTCAGTTACATAAGAAATATATAGGCTTGGCTGTAACTCTGATAAATCAGGATTACACAAATATGTTGTGACAGAAGTTCAAGTTTTATGGATTTCTGGTTGTAACAATGTACATGTATGTAAAATGACTGAAATGATATCGCAGATGCTATATATTTAAGAAATAATATTTTCATAGGCGTGCTAAATCGTTATTTTACGCACGGTTAGTGTGGGAAAGTTTATATTTTAGGGCAAGAGCGAAGCCCGCGCCCTAAAATTTTTAAACTTTCCCACACTTTTCGATTGTCAATTGTATGAAAGCAGAGGTCCGACTTGTGAAACTGAATCTCCTAATGAACCCCTGCACTTGACACATGTACATTTCACATAACCGTGGGGGCCCTCGGTGGCCGAGTGGTCTAAGGCGCTTCGCTGGTGGCCGCTAGCCTCACACCGCTGAACCGGCACGGGTTCGAGCCCAGCTGGTCCATGTGTGAAAGTTTGTCAGTTACTTGCCGAAGAGCGGTGGTTCTCTCCGGGTACTCCGGCTTCCTCCACCAACCAACCTGACTGTCACCATATGAGTGAAACAAACTTGAGTGTGCCAAATTCCCTCCCTCCTCCTTCACATAACCGTGTTAAATCTTGTAATTATTGCACTGGTTAGCTCGATGTTATTGACACAAGTGTTATAGAATTGAATATTCTATACAAAAATTAGGTAGACTGGTGCTGCCAGCATCCAAGTTAATATTGGTTGTAACTGGTTTGTCTGGGAGCTCTGTCAAGATTGCGTAGGTTAAATAAATTGCTATCAAGTTTCTTTTTAACTGCATGCTTTGGTCTAAATATTAAACAAAATGTTGGTTGTTGCCAAATTAAACTTTTCGCAAAGTCTATCAAACTTGAGAAAATTCCCACTTTCATCTAAGAACTGCGAGACAAAAATGATCACAGCTCTATACCAATCCTCATCAAAGAAGGATTTTCGCTTGGAAGTGAATCTTGTACTATTCCATATCACTTCATTAAATATGTCAACAGAGATACCATTGCTACTATTGTATTGAATCTGCACCTCTTTGTAAAATTTCAGCATATCCAAATAGAAGGAATTTTTTAACAATAATTTGTTAGGGAGGAATTCATTTCGAGCACTTGAGCGAGAGCATGTCCCTCATTGACGCTCATCTTGTTTGTATTGGGGTCCTGCTAAACACCGCCCGTGACCGCCCGGGACCGTCCGGGAATCGCCCGGCACTAGGTTCGAAGGTTCAACCTAACATTCTGTATTACTTTCTTCTGTGGATAATTTCACGTGTAACATTTGACAACGAAGCTTTCCATTTTTTTTAATTCAAAGTCGGAAGATGGAAAGCTCGATATCGCTCCCGTAACGAAGAACTGAAATACGCGAAAGAGCAATAGCCATTTCGTCTTTCCACTTACCTACGTTGCCGTGGAACCGATAATTGGAAACGGTGCCACGTAATTATATGTGGCCGGCTCTAATTATTTTTACAATTATAGAGTAGATCATTTTATTTTCTTTAATATTCTTGCATCTACATGTATGTTAGGATAATTCATTTTCTGTTGTGGGTACTGTATATGTGGCTAGGGATTTTCCATACTGAGAATGATTCTATACTGGTCCATGTTTACTTGAGAGTTTCCTATATAACCGTTTATCATGAGGTTATCTAGTGAATGGGATAACGTTTACATGTGTGGAGAAGTGTCAGCTCTGGTTAGCCTGGTTACTATCTTCCCACTCTCAGTCAACCCTGATATCTAGTACATGGCCAGGTCAAGGGAATGGCAATGCTATGGTAACTTGAGAATGTCCCCTGTACTTAACCCTGGCCTCTGGTATTTAGTGGTCATATGCACACAGTCTTGCAGTAAACTTTCCCATAGAGAGACGCTTATATGGGAATACCATTTAACTAGGAGTTGTGTTGATCAGCGGTGCAAATTATGTCTGGACTCATATTTATACCCAAGCAATATATGAGTCAATATTGGAAATCAGTATTGGTCAGTAAGAACATTTGAACAATCATGCCGAGGCTATTTGGATTGTGCTACAAGCAAGCTTGACTTTCTGTGGAGATGTCAGTAAGTAAATTGTCTTTTCTTAAATAGCATGGATAATGTAAAAGACTCGGATAATTGTCCCTATTGTTAAATGTTACATTTCAGCATTTAACAATAATTCTATAGACATTTTACATCATTTGTTGATCATTGTCAAGGTATATATTAATACGATTTTAGATGTTCTAACTTCTACCATAATTTGTTCCATATATATGTGCACTGTGAAATGGTGATAAGCCTTATGCCCATGCAGAAAAAGTATCTTTCCATAGAGCAGGTTTATGGTAGAATAGCCACCGGTCAGGCTTTTATATTTCGTAGCTTTTACATCCTAATGCATTTGAGCTTGCCAGTGATTTCCATTTTATTTAAATTCCTTTCTATATGTATATCCTACAATAGTAAAGGTATGTCATGGTTCATAATATTAATGTGGGAATCTGTTCAGCTCCCAACTAGAGGTTTATCTAAATAATCTTAGTTTTGAGGAGACTACTTACATGTATGTTATACATGTATAGGATTCTGGCAGGTTGTTTGTGCGTCCGACCTGGGTCTTATGAGCAGAGTCAAAAGTAACCTAATCTGTAAATAATTCTTGTATTTTAGTGTATTACATTTTATCATGCATTGTAGTTCAATTGTATAGAAATATTAGCATACACCATATTAGATAGTGTATTCCTACTTTAACAGGTAATTACAAACAACATCGTGGAATGGGCCAGGTACCACATGTAATTGTTGGCCATGTGATCTGTTGGGTGCTATCAGGTTCGTTGATATGTTCAGGACATTGTAACATTGTACTGATAATTGTGTTATATAAGTATGTACACAATTAGAGTTTCTTCGAGTTATGTAATAGACTCCAGGATTGTAGCGAATAACGCTATGGTATTAAGGACCAAATAAGGGTGTCCTGATACAGAATACTTTGTGTATTGTTAAGTTTATAGTTTAATCATTTAACTGTGAACATTTGGAGTAGTTTTTACAAGAAATAACTCGAGACAAGTTACATGTAAATTTCAAAGAAGTTTTACATTATATATACATTGGTTTGTACATGTATATGCAGGCTAACTTGTATGTTAATAACTCATTGTTGGTAAAGTGTCATATCATTGCAGGCATGGTTCTGTTTTGTACGGATTTGCTCGTGATATTTCCCTTTGTTTACATTGTAGACCTGAAACAACCGTAACATCATAGCAACTTAATAGACTGGTTGGTCACCGTTTTCATATGGTATAAAACGTCACCGGTACATAATCTCGCCGTTATGTAACCGTTTTCATAGGGTATAAAATGCTACGTACCTGTTTATAGAATAAATATATCTTTAATATTGCTACTGAACTCTGTGTACTCTGATTTATTTTATTGTAGTCTGCTCATTAGAGTAGCCTACATTTTTGGTGTCAGAAGTGGGATAGAGTACAAGTCCGAGTATATTATTTTGGTGTAGGATATTAAACAGTGTAATTAACGGTGACCAACCATGTCTCAGGATGATAGCGGAAATCCAAGTGGTGGAAGACAGCCAGTGGAAGACCTGGAGGAGCTTCAGAGGGAGCTGGAGGCACTTCGTGTGGAGCGTCAAAATGATAGAGAGCTCCTGCTATCACTGCAGGGCTAGGCTCTGGCAGCGCGGACCCCAGTGACTGTTAACATTCCGAGAGAGAGAAAGCTGAAAAGATTTTCAGGACAATCTGCTATTGAAGATTGGGTGCAGGACGCCAGGTCCGTGGTCCAGTCACTCAGTTTAGGTGACAGGGAGTCTGTAGACTTCCTCGTATCGCATCTGAGATTAGGTGTCGTTCAGGTTTGGTATACTGCGGAGGGATTGTTTAAGGCTCTGAGAGAGGTGTATGGGGAAAGATTGACTCCTTCACAGATTCTGAGGTCTTTTTATGAAAGACAACAGAAAGATGGTGAGAGTTTGTCGGACTTTTCCCATGCACTTGTCGAACTATTGGATAGGTTAGCTCGAGTAGCACCCGGAAGGGTACAAAATCGGGACACATTACTTAAAGAACAGTTGAGTGAGAGGGTGGGGGATAGCAGGCTTCAATGGGAACTAACCAAATTTATTCAAGATAAACCGGCTGCCACTTTCCTCACTGTCCGTGAGATGGCCCTCAAGTATACGGCGGTCTTGCCTGATGGTAAGTCAAAGGTTACAGGTAGGTCCAGAGTGCGTGATGGTTTCTGTAACAGCACAGCGTACCGTGAACATGGCAGTACGGCTGACAGCGCGGCTTACTATTCACGCGACACTAACGGGGTCGCATATAGTGACGGTCTAGAAAACATCACTCAAGAGAGCATTTCCCCCCACGATAAGATGCTGGAAGCCATGGCCACCATGATGACAGAGCAAAAGAAGATGCTGGATACCCTAGCTGGTCAGCAAGTGAAAATGGCTCAGCAGCTGGATCGGAGAAATTCTGGTGGGGGGCATCGGCAGCAATCTATTACTTGCTATTTCTGTCGAAAACGTGATCATGTTAAGGCAGACTGTCATGCCTATCGTCAGGCACAGGAAGCCGGAAATACATTTCCGGGAAACTTATAAGCTCTGTTACAATGGGTGGGGTGACAGGGCTGAATTACACCCAAACTCCAGCAGATCCAAGTGGTTGGTTTGACAGTACTGTGGGCGGTGTACCGACGGTTGTGGCCAAAATTGGGGGTGTGCCTGTTTCATGCCTAATTGACACCAGGTCCATGGTCAGTACTGTAACGGAAGAATTTTTCCGGGAACACCTTGAGGGTAAGTATGGCCAACCACAGATGACGGGAAATTGGTTTTCCCTTCGGGCAGCAAATGTTGAGGTGGACGGAGTCCTTCTTCCCTCTAAGGGGATCCTTGTGGTAAAGGATAATCCAGGCAATACCCGGAAGAAGCTGTTGCCAGGTTTGATAGGGACCAATATATTGCAGCAATTGCCGCAGTATACCGGTCTATTTCCTTTGCCACAGGAATCTCCTGTTGGAGTCGGAGTTTGTCGTGTTGCTGGAGTTGATGAAGTCAGGGTACCAGCTGATAGTGCTAGTGATGTCCGTATCACACTGTGGGCCCTGTGCTTTGGTAGAACCACTGGCTTCTCCACTACACGGTAATTTACTCCTGATGGGCACGCTTGTAGATTCTACAAGTGGCTCATTTTATGTTAAACTGATCAACCTCACAAAGAAGGATGTTTGGCTGAAGCCAAGAACCAGGGTTGGAGTAATGGTACCTGTAGATGTACAAAGTGGGGAGGTTCAGCTTGAGGTTACTGCCAGTGAAATTATCATCAACCACACCGGCATGATGAACGTCGATGATGACAACAGAGACTCCTCATCGAGGTCAAGGACAGCAGCTGTGTCAATAGATCATTTTTGGTGGATCTGAGTTAAGCTATTAGAGTCACCAAAGTTATTTTGTTGAAATATCATGACATTGAAGAAAAGGTAAAAAAAAATGCAGACCGTTGCCATGGCAACGGCCATGGTGACGTCATAAATTGGGATTAGCTGTCATTTTCTTTCACCAGCATGTGCAGCACACGGGCCAACATGTGATATTTTTTTTATAAATATTTTCAAAGGTGGGACAAATATATGTCTAATTCCGAGAGTGATTGAAGATTAAATAGGTATTTCATTATTATTTATTCTGAAATATTCCCAAATACGTCATATTTTGGAAATTTGATTTAAAATGCAGTTCGGATATTAATAGTTATTCCAATTAACTCTTGTCACTTTCGGTTATTGATTGAACAAATGTATTTCTTTGGAAATATATATCTGTTATTTTGTCACGGTTATTGAATCTCCTGCACATTCATCGGACATGAGCTACCCCATCATGCTGTGATGGATGCCGACGTTGATAATTGGATTACTTCCCTTGACATATGGATATCGCCATCAGGGGCGCTAACATATATTCGCAGCCAATGAAATGATCGATGGCCACCAAGATGGCGGCGCCCAGTATGCAGTATGGGTAGATTTCGGAGGCGATTTCTCGATCGCTACCGTTTGTGAAGGACTTAATGTGCCTTTTCAACATGGTTATCGCCGAGAATGTAGTTTACACTGCCTTTTATAGACGCAGAAGTAGGCGTTTGAGCATTTGGATGAATATCACAATCAGAGTCAGATGTACGTTGGTTAAGGATAGTTCCTATGCACTCGAAGCAGGTAGCCTTGGCCATGAAACCACGTGACCTTAGGCCATGAAATCACGTGACTTCACCAAATCACGTGACTGAATGCTGTTAAGCGTGATTACGTCTAATTATGATGCAAATTTGCGCTAATTAGCGTTAAATCGGTATTACTGGTTACGGGTTAGGGTTAGGTTTAGGGTTTTGGGGTTAGGGTTAGGGTTAGGTTTGTGTTAGGTATATAAAAAAAAATCCAACGGTTGCTTCCAGCTGCTTCCGTGGCTCAGGGGTAAGATGCCTGACTATGGAGCGAAAACTTTCATCTGCCATTACATCTTGTGAAAACGAGTACTTTAATGTCCATCATGTTTATCCAAGTAGTCGCAATATGGACCGCAAGTTAGCTTTAATGTATAGAAAGAAAAAGTTTGCTGAAGCCTTATTGAGGGAGTGGGGGTGGGTTTTTTAAGATGAGTACTGTTGGTTCGATCATCATCAAGGATGATGGCGTCTATTTAATAGAGATTTTCCGCTGTATCTGAGTTTTCATTCACCAAACATCAGGTGTGGTTTCAATGTGATCTTAAAAGAGATCTATTTATTGTTTAGTTCAAATCAAAGGTCGAATCAAAATGAATAGCTTTTCTAGAATATATCTTGAGGTATTATTCTTCACCAAACTTCTCAAAACTTCACAGATTGTCCACAGGGGCTCGTTACCATTGTTAATCGAGTTGATTACAGGGGGGTTGAGTATTCCCTACCTCGACCCCTTCCCCTGTAATGAACCTAATTAACCAATTAACAACGGTAACGAGCCCCTGTAAGATTGTCTGCCAATATAATGCCAAAGAAGTCAATTATTATCCCACATCAGGACCCCATAATCAGGGGATATAGAATTGCTGCCTGTGTGTGTGATCATTACAAGTACATAACATAAAGGTCACAGTACCCTCGAACTGAATGTATCCTTGTGTAGAACGACTTTAATACCCTAGGCACACCAAACTTGCAGTGTACATCATGACTCAGAACTCTATTGATTCTGGACCCGATTGGGTGGAAAGTTTGGCTGCCATATTGAATTTATGTGAAACCATTAAATTTGTGTATCTCGGATACTATTTCACTGTTCAGTGTAAAACTTTGTATAGATCATCGATACATCGAACCAGTTTCCCTGATTGGTGGAAACCTTGGTGCCCATCGTTAATTTATGCAAAATCTTTAATGATGTGTATCTCTGATACCATTCAAGTGTTCTATATGAAACTTGGTATACAGCATCAATGTATCAATTGACTTGCAATGAAGAACCAATTTCTCTGAGTGGCGGGAAGAATGGGCGGCCATCTTTAATTTATGTAGAATCCTTAATAATAATTATCTCTGACACCGTTCAAGTGCTCGATGTAAAATTTGGTGTACATCATCGATGCATCAAGAGACTTGCGATGAATGACAGAACTGGTTTCTCTGATTGGGTGGAAATCTTGGCAACCATTTTTAATCTATGCAAAATCACGAATGATCTATATCTGATACAGTTTTAGTGCTTCATATGAAACTATAATACATCGATACATCGAGAAACTGGCAAATAATGACAACCCGTTTCTCTGATTAGGTGGAAAACTTGATTGCCATCTTCAATTTATGCAAATCTACATACCTCTGGTACTGTTCAAGTGTTTGATGCAAGACTTTTTGTACATCATCAATACAGATACAGAGACTAAAAACGAATGACAGAACCATTTTCTCTGATTGGATGGAAACCTAGGCAGTCATTTTTAATACCTCTGGTACTGTTCAAGTGTTTGATGCAAGACTTTTTGTACATCATCAATACAGATACAGAGACTAAAAACGAATGACAGAACCATTTTCTCTGATTGGATGGAAACCTAGGCAGTCATTTTTAATTTATGTAAAACCATTGATGATCTATATATCTTTTATACTGTTCAGGTCTTTGTATACATCACGAGAGGAGTTCTGACTGCCAGTCTCCCTGATTGGATGGAAATCTTAGGGGCCATTTCTTATTGCAAAATTTTTGATAATGTGTATATTTGTCTCTTGACTGCTTGTTGTTCCTGATGTCTTCAAAGTCGTATGGTTCAAATTGAATACATTATAAATGGCTGGTGCCTGAAGCTGAAGGGTTTTCAGATGCACAGCTTCGTATTAGGTCAAGGTTATTTATTGCCCTTCAAGGTGCCAAGATAATTCTGAACCAACCAATCTTCACAAAATTCATCAGCTGTCTGGCTCATTTGATTCTGAAGTTCAAAGCATATTTACTATAGGTGAAAAGTCAACGTGAAATACACCCAAAACTTACAATCTAGCTCATAATAGCCCTTCTTGATTTCTGGATTCAGGAGTTGGCCTACTTGCGATTCCAAAGAATCCAATGGATTTGTGTTTTGAGAAGACCCTTGTGCATGTTGGGCACATTTATTCCTTGAGACATTGTTCTCAGTCTTATTACTGGATGAACCTAATAATAATAATGTTTCCAACACCAAGTGAAAAATTCCAATTCCAGGTCTCTCACCAGAGCACAGTAAAACACAGGTTTTACTCACCCCCAATCTTCCTTAGAATGTATAACACAAATACAGCCCCAAATTTGGTTTCTTGTCATGCAAAATGTGTAGTTTGAAGCACAAAAATTATCACTTTCATTGTCAAATCTACGAAGCAAATTTCAGGTGAAATATACTACAAAATACAATGTTAAATATATAGAAAGATGTCGCAACACTTCATTGAGGTCTGACGAGCAGTTAAAATGGCTTAGTATAAAAAACAACGTACAATTTTCATTTCAAGTACAACCACCTGTCTGACTGCAATTTGTAAACACAACATCCCATACATGTGAGGAGGTCATATCAATCTCTATGTGTGAAGAACTACTTTTCTCTGAGGTGGTGAAGTTTCATATTAAAGGTGTAATAATACATCACTTTTTTACTCCATGAAAAAAAGAAAGTGGCAGAGGTCAATGGTACTTTCTTCACAATTATTGGGATTGTATTTGCAAATTGCAGTCATGAGAGGAGGTTTTTACAATTTTTACAATGAATTTATTTGTTTACATTAAATCATTTTAACTGCTCGTCGGACCTCAATGAAGTGTTGAGACATCTTTCTATATATTCAAAGGAAGATTGGGGGTAAGTAAAACACTGTGTTCGGATGAGAGACCTGGAATTGAGATTTTTCACTTGGTGTTGGAAACCGGACCTCCCCCTCCCCCTTAACCTGTATGTAATATATCATTGGAGGAGGTTGTGTCCATTGTAAGACGGACACCCAGCGAGGAATATGGGAGCTCATTAAACTTGGTGTATAATTTGCATGACATTAACTATGACACTACCGGGTAGCAATGAAAAAAATGTAATCCAGTCTTGACCATTCAAAACTTTCCTGTTGTCTTAAGTTCAGGTGATGGAACATTGAATCTGCCTCTTATAATCCGTCCATTATATTGTATTGAAGGTACATGTATAACTGTTTATATAAGTTGTCAAGGTTGGTGTTATGACATATGTTGCAGGTATAATAAAATTTGAAATTACACAGACTCTTGTCTTTTTGTCATTGATGACCTAAGATAGAATAATAGGTCTGTCACAAAGACATTCAGGTCTGAACAAACTTTGACCTGTCTGATCATCTTTGCAATGTCCTGCAATCAAATTGAATTCACTAGAAGAGGCCTTTCTCAACTTTTACTTCCCTCATGTCGAATTACATACTGTAAATAGTTCAACAATTAAATCACGGGAAGTGAAAATAATTCCCACCATAGAATCAAGAGGTGATCAAATTTATTAGAGCAGAATAGTCCAACATTATTGAATTCTGATAGGGTGATCAAATTGAATTGCTGATTTGAACATCCTGATTTGAATAATGTTGAATATTATTGAATAAATAATATTCACTCGGTCAGACCCAGTCTGATTTGAGCAACTGATTTGGGTACTCGATAAACTGTCTCCTGGTACGTCCGTTTTGAATATTTGCCTCAATTTGTGGATTGTTGACTAAGCCTTTACTCATCCGCTGAAGGGGCCCTCGGTGGCCGAGTGGTCTAAGGCGCTTCGCTGGTGACCGCTAGCCTCACACCGCTGAACCGGCACGGGTTCGAGCCCAGCTGGTCCATGTGTGAAAGTTTGTCAGTTACTTGCCGAAGGGCGGTGGTTCTCTCCGGGTACTCCGGCTTCCTCCACCAACCAAACTGACTGTCACCATATGAGTGAAACAAACTTGTGTGACATTAAGCCAAATTCCCTCCCTCCCTCCCTCATCCGCTGAATGGTAACTGCAGGTTTTCACTTGAAATAGGAGTTTTGAAATTTGTAAAAAACAAAAACACGCTTTCAGATATGAATTTTACAATGCTGACAAGCTCGAGAAATTCAATCCATTCATATCCACAAGACGCATCATCTCTAACCATAGTTCATGAGACAAAGCCATACCATGGCAGTCAACGGGTCTGCCATAATGAAAATCAGTTGTGTTATTTACGGGAGTACGAATCACATTTGCAACCTCAACCCTGATTATGCTCATATTTGAGCAATGCACGGTACAGGTATCCTTTGTGAAATAACATGTTGCAGACATCTGTGTTTGTTTTCCCTTAAGAAATGCCCTCATATCACCGCACCCCTGGACCGTTCCCAAGCACAAGCTCAAAATAAACTCAGAATACGATGAACCATTCTCACATGTCATTCATTTACAGGCTGTCGGTTTAAACAAACCACTTTCTACAATAGTTGAACACAGCATGCTTTCGTGGAGGGGTTCTTTGAACATATCTTGTTACATAATAATGTGATCGAGGTACAAATTTTTGCAACTTTGAGAACACCCTTCTCCCTTGTGCAGAGGTAGTACGGAGGATACCGGCATTGGAGTATGACAATATGTTGACGTATTCTTATATCCTGTAAACTGCCTCAACGATTAATCAAATTAAAATATCGATAATTAAAAATATCTGCCCAACTCCTGATGATGAACAACCTGTTTTTAATGAAGGGCTTTACCATTATTATCAACACTAGCCCCTGATATTCTGTCATGCTCCACAAACATACTTTATATTTTTGCAATGTATAAAATGTGTTTAATTCAAGCTACATGTACATGTCCTTATAAGTACGGGAAATCAATCGAGGGCTGCAAGATGACATAGTACGTTCATGTTTGTTCTCTGATAGTATAATTGACAAAATTATAATTGATGTTCGTACTGCATGGATACCGGTTTAAACAAAATGGCAATCATATGGAATACTTTGTCCGACTGAAATGAAAAAATTAAACTAAAATTTCTCCATTAATGAATCGATATTTTTAATGACCAAAATTATTAATGATGGTTAACTATTTTATATTTTGGTCCTGGTGATAATCGATATTAGTTGTGATTTTAAACGGTTTCTGAGATTAAAACTATAGTGGGTCATATTTAGAAGCCACATTCAGTTTTCTACATAAGTGGGGCATGAGATTCTTCTGTAGGCCTACCCCAGCCACAAAACTTTATATGAAACAGTCAACTGGAGTCATGACATCTCCTTGAAACTGAAATATTTGGCAATACCACTGGTCCTGATCAACAACTTCCTTCCGACGAAAAGTCCGCACACTGTTCTGTTCACTTGGTATTTGTCAGTAAATTGGTAACAGAACTAAATTTTGAAGAACCTAAAAGCGTCACGCGTGATGAGTCAAGTTGTATCTCGTTGTTGTTGTCCTGTCCCCCCCCTTTCTCGGAATTTACTGGGATGTTCAATTCGCGACAGTTTATGACAGTGTGGCAATTCATTTGCCGCTACATACAACAGTCTAAAACATCCCCGTCCGTTTTATTTCACCAAAACATTACCGAAACGGCCACTAGACCTCACTCAGCGACTGGTGAGTGCTTGCTTCGCTGACCATGCAGCTGACGTCATCTCCTCAATGGGAATCCCCTAGACCGGATTGTCGCCCTTGGCGGCAGCGACCTCTGGTGCTGGTAAACTTGCCTCGTTCCTTGACGGAGTTGAGTCCTGTCAAATGTCTTCAAACGAGTTGCCAGAGGGTTTGGATTTGACAGGATTCAAGGGAAGCGAAGAGCAAAAGATTAGAGTTGAGCATCTGTTTCGGAAGTACAACTCTATTTTTGCTACTTCCGATGATGATCTGGGTCATACTGATGCTGTAAAGCATTCCATTCCAACTACAGATGATGATCCTATCCGCTTACCTTATCGCCGTATACCGCCGCACCATTTTGGCGAGGTAAAGCAACAAATTGAACAGATGCTCAAGAACGGAATCATCCGCCCCAGTGCCAGTGGATATGCCAGTCCTGTGGTTCTGGTCAAGAAGAAGTCTGGAGCTCTCCGCGTATGCGTGGACTACAGACTCCTGAATGCCAAAACTCGCAAAGATGCATATCCTCCGCCACGTATAGAAGAATCAATGGATGCTTTGTCAGGTGCTAAATTCTTCTCGACGATGGATTTGAAGTCCGCCTATCACCAAGTGGACGTGGACGAATCCGACAAACATAAGACGGCATTCACCACCCCGCTAGGCTTGTTTGAGTACCATCGCATGCCGTTTGGTCTGTGCAATGCACCAGCCACATACCAGAGACTGATGCAGCAGATCTTCCGGGATGAGATTTTGCAGATTCTTTTGGTCTACTTGGATGATTTGGTGTGTTACTCCCAGACACTGGAAGAGCATCTGCAGCGTCTGGAGAAAATCTTCCGCAAACTGAAGGAATTCGGTTTGAAACTCGAATTGCAGAAGTGTCACTTTTTCTGTGAAAAAGTGACCTATCTAGGCCATCAGATTTCAGCTGATGGTGTCAGCACTGACCCTGAAAAGGTTGTTACAGTGGCTAATTGGCCTAGACCTGCAAATTTGAAGCAACTTCGATCTTTCTTTGGCTTTGCCAGTTACTATCGTCGTTTTGTACACCGATTTTCACATGTTGCAGCTCCTCTGCATAGTCTGGTTTCGATGTGCATCCCAGAGTCGGGAAACAAGGGCAGACGAAAGGTTGTGTCTCTGCAGGGAAAATGGAACGAGGAATGTCAAGTTGCTTTTGACACATTGAAAGATCGCCTTACGTCAACGCCAATACTGGGTTATGCAGATTACTCCCTGTCATTTGTCCTGGAGACTGATGCATCAAATAATGTGCTTGGTGCCGTATTATCCCAGAAACAGGATGGGAAGCCGAGGGTTATTGCTTATGCAAGCCGGGGGCTCAGGGGTGCAGAGCGCAACATGGAGAATTACAGCAGCAAGAAATTAGAGTTGCTTGCTCTGAAGTGGGCTGTAACAGAAAAA
>JAVTVY010009493.1:0-47849 GCA_036873755.1 Hanleya hanleyi
AGAGTGGTACACACTGTTATATATGCATCCATTAACCACTGTAATAATCAACATTTGTGAAGCTTTATTGAATTTCTTAGGAAAATCTCGTCGGTTAGCAGCATTACCCATCAGCGCCGAGTCGAAGATATGATTAAAAGATGGAACCTATTACTTTATCGCTTCGCGCTCAGTATTGTGAGGATAGATCAATGACGGGTTGTTCCTGTGTTCGGAGAATGTGACTGGGTAAGATATCATACTTGTTAGGCAATGGGACCGCTCTGTACATTGTGAGGTGTTATCACTGAAAAATTGTTGAACGCGATGATAAATCATATTCACCCTCAGACAATCTTTTCCATCTCCCCATTTAGTGGCTTTTAGACATCTCTAATAAACTACAAGGATTGTTCACGTTTTCCTTGGAGCAAGATGGACAAAACTTTGGCAAATCCGATCATCAAGTCAGTCTGCATGTGCGAGTTCCTCCTCGGGTGTCTCTATATACATTGGCATCGTCGTTGCGCCTTTTCAAAGGCTGAGCTTTCATTTTTGACAGCTTGCCGAACGGTCGATTCGTACCTGAGTTTTAAATTTTGCTTTGTTAAATCAGTAAAATATCCCCTGATCATCCCAACCTGTTTGTTTGCCTATTTGACTATACCTGGGCAGTAGGTGTACATGAGTATAACTCGTTTGTCTTAATCACTCCCAATGGGGTTCGCCAGCTCGAACTGACGCCAGGTGGCTACGTGTACCAAGAGGTAAATGGCACATGCGCATGTCATTTTTCTAGACGTCACAAAGGCAACGTCATAATGTAACGACGTTATAATTGTTCGATTTATGACACCGCGTCTCCTTCAACTGTTGGAGCACCAGCGCCGCCTGATTTGGCTGGCGATCCCCATTACTTCTACTAGTTCGTTGAATAAGGACAAGGACTGTGCCTACACAACGAAAATACCACGCGCGCAATTTGCTTATCGTGTTTTCAATGAATGTTGCACTTTATATTTTGTCAAGCTGTGTCATGAAATAAAATTCACCAAAGTTAAAACGGACCTGATCGATGATCAGGATGATTGGTTGGGTTGTTTCACTGTCAGACGCTTTATTTTATCTTGAACATTTTTATTGCCCAACGTTATGTCGTGCCGGGACAAGTAACAAGGTACTTACCCGTCCTAGTTAGGCAGGATGACACCCAATGTCTTCTCTCAGCAATCCAGAATCCAAAAGCAATGACTGCCTCTCCACGCTGGCTATTTATTAGACAGACGACTTCCGGTAGGTCGGCTCCAAATCGAGGCTGTCAGATTAACCTCCAAAACGAGGCATTAACCCACTGGGCACTACATTCTCCCCTGTTTTGATAAAGGGTGTTTGTCAGGACCTTCAGTGGAGACAGATTAATGGAGCTAGCCCATAAAACCAGGTTTAGCTTGTCCAAAAAGTAGTGCCAAATAAAATTTCGAACTGGAATGCTACCATTCCAACTTGCAACACCATTCTGCATTGCTATAAATGTACGACTATGTGGTTATGCCGTCCATCATACCACGACAAACACAGAGACATGAGCCCACATATCCTCATGTAAAGGCATCATAAAATCACAAGTCCACCTATCCACCAGGGAAGGTACACTACTATAAAATGTACACATTTGCACTTAAAACAGCCCACTTTTCCAAGATTCTGAAAAGTGCGCTACAAATTTATGATGCCACGCATACCCAGAGCCCATCCTCTTTATCAGAGAGATGTGCTACCTTTCCCCTAAGTGAATGATTCATAATATTACACTCCCTTCCCTCAAGAAATACTGAAGGAGCAAATTAAAAATCCAGCTGGTAAGCCAATAATTTCGACGGGGCAGAGCTATTCTCCGCCCTGTCAAATTACAAATATGAAATAAACCCTAACCATGAATGCCAACTGGGCAGAGCTAATCCCCGCCCTGTCAGACTATAAATACGAAGTAAACCCTACCAATAACTAGGTTGGGGCAAAGCTATTACCCGCCCCCAAAACAAAAATAAAAAATAGATCCCGGCAACGGTTGAGCTATCACCCTCCGTTACCGGAATACTAGCTATTAATTTACAAATTCCCTTACAATTTAGAATTTTGTTGTTAATGCGAAAAAATAGTACCTCACTCCTTTTCATATTCAAATCACAATCCCTAACAATTTTTAATAACCCAAATCTCCCCAAAACATTCTAAACCCCAACAATTTGGAATTTTGATATGCCCTGATATAATTTAGAATTTTGCAAGTCTCGCAATTTGGAAATTTAGCGGGAGTCCATACATCCTGCAAGCACTCCCCCACGCGGTGTCATTGACCAGCCTGATCTCCCCAGCGTATGACTGGAAAAACCCAACATTCAATCTGAACACGACCCTAGGGAAAACCTGAATGCAAGGTATGGTATCTCCCTCCCTCCCTACAAAACAGTGGACAAATCCGGCGACCTTTTAGATGATATTCCAAGAGGATGGAGGATAGATAGTGATCTCTGGCCGAATTTTCACTGGTAATGTTCTCCCAACAGTGATTAGATGGAGAAAACTCTACAGATGAGCCACATCACAGGAGTTGTAAGAGAGCAAATATGGAACAATCCCGCAACACAGCTGGAATGCGACTACTGGCGAATCAGTTGTTTCATCCTTCTACAAGGTACTGATTCACTGGCACGAGGAGTTTCGAAAACTCTGCTGTAGGCAGGTGCTGTAGACGAAAATACAAAATCACTTCTCCAGGAATACGCTTTCCGTGAGAATCAGGTTACCATATAATTTCCAAATATAGTCCGGCAGATAGAGAAGTGACGTCACCTTCGCGTCACCCGAAGACCATAATGCAAAAGGAAGAATTCACCTTAAAGACCTAAAGATTTTAATAAATTGGATCAAGGGAATCCAGGACGGTTAAAGGAGATATAAAATCCAGATACACATGATCAGCTTGATTCTCAACTGTTGACTTCCGGCACAATTCAAAACAACTATCACAAATCCTAAATTTAAGATATTGTATTTATAATCCCTAAAACCCTTTCATAATTTTTTTCGGATGTACACACCCTAAATCCAACACTAAAATAACTTTTTTTGTATTTATAAACCCTAAAACCAACAATAAAATCAAATCATCCGGTCAGCCAAATTAACCAGAGACATCTGTCCGGACAATTTTCATACGAATATCTACACCAGCAAATAACCTGACGATGTCGAAACCGAGCTCTACGGGCCCAACCGTATCTGCGGACATTCAGCTTGTGCCGGAACACAAGGACATCTGAACATGCAGAAACGTTGGTTACCGGCGATGGACCAAACATTTTTTGAGGTCTCGGCGTGTCACGCCTAAAGTATGGTGGACTGGAATGCATCACATCCCTGACTTGTTCACTTGCCGAATTCATCTTGGCCGCCACGTGAACACTAAAATTCTCGGGCACAGAATGATTTGACGATGCATTGTGGCTTACTGGTTCACTTTACATCAGTTAATCTACATGTACCCCCCGGCTCAGGGTAATCAATTGTTATATCGATCCCCTGTTTCTTTACAACCGGAACTGAAATGTCAACATGATCTATAAACCAGCCAACTTTAGTCTCGGGACTGGAAAGAAGAATTTGATCAGAACTAAATGCATTCTGTTCCACTGACCCACTTCCGGAATTAGCATTCTGAACAAAATCTTTCGAATTTTGGCCCTGTTTTCCAACACGGATCGAGTTTTGGCCTCCACACTCAACCCCAACTAGTTTAAATTAGTTGTATTACCGACACCATCAGAGTGTACCCTGTTATCCGGCTCATTTGGGCTGTAGTAGTCTGGTCTGGTGGGACAGAATACATTTCCAGGAGAATTATTTCTAAGACTTTCGGGGAACCTAGATTGATTGGGGTACACTAGCTGTTCTAGCCGTTCTAATTTAGCTAATAAAATTTCCTCAGTCATCCCTCCCCTTGAGATTAACTGCTGTTCAAGGAATTTATTACGTTCTTTTTCCCTAGCTAATTTTTTTGTAAGCATATCGATATGCTGTTTACGCTGAGCTATTTCAATCATTCGCTTTTCATACTCAATACTTTTCCTCTCAATAGCCTCAAGCCTTCTTACCATACGCCTTAGCGATGGGGATGACGATTGGGACTGGCTTGAGTCCAAACCAGATAATGAGATATAAATCAAATGATCATGTTCTAAATTCTGAAAGAATTGCAAATCCAAATCAGTTTCAAAGCTAATCCTTTCCAAGGTAAATTGTTTAGGAGGACTGTGCAAACGTAAGTTCAATATTGCGTCAATATGGTCTCCATTCAATCCCTCAATGGTGCTCAACTCTTCCCTACTAGCCGTACATAAATTCACTGGAGCCATTGCCATACCAAGATAGAGACTCGAAGTGGAATATAAAGGGTCGAGTAAATTAAAGGCCAATACACCGACAAAATCCGTGTCGTCCCTATATGACCTTGAACCCTTTGCATGAATCAAATCTTCATTACTTGATGTATAAATCCATGCAAACAATCACGTGTATGCGAAATTGTGTCAAAACGTATGTTATGTAAAATGCATGTACGCAGTATATAAATGGAAACAGAAGTCTGCAAAGTCGGAAATGCAAAAATGTCAATGCACTGTAACAATAACATGCACAATACCATGACATTATACATGCAAATCAGTATTGAATCCACGAATCAAAAATATTTTCCCGTAAAGAGGACATTATTGGACCTTGAAAGTATTCCATCAACATCCAGATCAGAAGGAAATAGCTGTATCAGCAAATGCCAAAAACGCTGGACTGTACTTGTCCTTGATAAGTTTATGTTAATACCAAAAATGTTGGACAGTTGTTGTCCTTGGTGAGTTCATACTGGCGAACGTGAAAATACGATCAAAAAACCATGTGCATCCAATGACGAAACCACTCGGTTTGTTGTAAACTGTAGTTGGACAAAGAAAACAGAACAATGCAATTTGAATGTCCAGCCAAAGAGTGACCTAAATCGACTGAATGGACAGCGGTCACCCGAGTGTACCCAGTAACCTGAAAGGTATATGGTCTCAAATACCGCGACACGAAATAAACGTGAATGTAAATTTCAAAAGTTGCACATTACAGCTACATGCATATAAATCACGCTCCGGTTACCTGGTTTGTATATAGAAATACGGCAAACAATTTGGAATTTACAGGCAGAAAACCAAAACGTTTCCAGAAGTAGAGAATATAATTTCACCAGAAAACCAATAAAATTTCACTGGCAGAATTGCATTTATTTCAACAAACTATCACATTTATTCCCAAACCACGCTAACCTAACTTTTTTGAAAACCAGCCAAAATTATACGAAGGAATTCCTCGTGTCAGTGTACGGATCAAAAGACATGCAATTAATTTTGTAAAATACGAAATTCCCGGCAAAATGTCGAGAAACTATGCCATCAAAAGCTTACAATCTAACATCCTAATAAACAAAGAAAAATCACGCTGCGTAACCTGTAAACCCACAGAGTGAATCGCATGGGGGCGCCACTGACAGAAACACGTGCCTTTGAGTCTTTTCTCCCCGGGCGAACAAAATGCACTAATCTGAATAATTCTCCGCAAATTTACACAACCAAATCCTCCTCCACTTACATGAACAGTTGGAAAAGGGCTACATCAACTGTCGCTCAACAGAAGGAATGATTCATAGATTAAAACATAATATAGCATGGAATATAGTCGACAAAATCTACCAACCAGCCGATCACATTCCATAGGCAAAACAATGCTTTACAAAATCTGTTAACCAGCAAAGCATTTACATACTCCGTTAGTGTTTTACAGAATCTATTAACCTGCAAAACGCTCACGGATTCCTACGAATGAATAGTTATTCATGCTATGCGACCAAACAAACTGTACCGAATCAAAATAAGAATAGCCTGCAAGGAAATCCTGCTACAGAGATTCGCAAGAATTTCAACCAGTACAAGCAAATATATCTGCACGGGAAAAGATCACAGTGAAATACCACGTGGAGATATAATTTTGAATTTTAAAACGATAAATTTCCCGACAAATAGTCGGAAAAGGGGTCTCTTCGGTTCTTGGATAATTTTCGCCGCTATCGCCCGGCAAAGTCTATTAACCTGTCGAGCGATACAAACACGAAAACAATAGAAGATAAATTATTTCACCGTCGAACCCACCATCTCTCACCGACACGTGAAAAATGGCGTAAAGTTTGACGGTGATTATTTCATCACGAAACAACAGGCCCCCGAATTTCTTCAAAACACCAATGTGGTGCCGCCTGAACACACCAATGTGATGAAGTAACATGTCCCAGCAATAACTGTCGTGCCGGGACAAGTAAGTATAACTTACCGGTCCTGGGTGTCAGGATGGCACCGACCTCTGGTGTGTACCCTCAGTAATCCAAAACCCAAGACATTAACGGTTAGCAGTGTACATCAACCGCTAATGTCACAAGGGAAGGGGAAGGGAGGAGTACAACGCACTTTGTGCACCCCACCCTACATACTGTTTGCTTTTTGGTCATAAACACCAGGCATTTTGTGGATTTAATAAAACCAACTGTCGTGGATTTAAGCAGAAACACAATTTTGTTCCTGTTTTGCACGGATTAATGTAGTTACTACTGAATAGTCACACATATATGTTTGCTAAATTTGACGTTTCACATTTAACAACATAATGCTAAAATGTATGTTAAGGTAAAAATATACCTGCAGACGAAAATGAATCAAACATAGATGTGCATAGATTATTTTTCAAATGAGAGTAAAACGCAATTACGGTTTCTTGAAGTACTGCCAGCCAAAAATGTTAGTTGACTGGTCGATATCATCATTTTGTCCATGATATCTTCGTTCTCTATGGTACCAGTTTTACTTGATATAAGGCCTCCTTGACTGTTACATCTAGCCCATGACAGATTCCAGCCTGATTCGACTGGCGTGTATCAACAAATTTCATACACACACGATCATGATGATATTTCCATCTAATTTAATTCTCCTGGTAGACAAACTGATATATAATCTTGACAATTAATAAAGTCGAAGTATGCTACCTGTATTAAGTGCCAGCCCCTGTTCTTTATTTTTCTTTTTCATATATCATACCCATTAAATAAAGATATGCATGTATCATCGCTGCAAAATTGATATAAACCATTTTAACTTTCATCTACTTTCAGCAGATGATAGTTTACCAGATACAAAATATTTATCAGACCATGCCAGATAATATCTCTTATAGTCACCATTGAATCCATAAATTGCACTATAACTTTTTTTCAATTTACAGGTCATACGGTGTACAAGTTTGATGGGCTGTACATCTGTACAAGGAGAACCATGCAGTTATGGTCATCTTCACCATATACTGTATTAATGACCATGTCCCATATTCATATTGAACGGTGATGACTGCATGAGAATATTGCTGATATGGAACAATTGACTGGAATGCAGCAAATAAAAAAGTTCGTCATGTTAACCATAAACAACATACAATTATTAATACTATCAGATTTTTATGCTTATTCCATCAATGTATTTCAGATAAAATTGTGACTGAGTCATGGTAACAGATATTCAAGGGAATATATATCTACACTAAGCTGAAGGAGACCCATTTTGTGAAAATTTATTTGCTAATCTCCATTATCGTTTTTTTGCATTTTTTTTTATTCTGGGCAAAAACATTGTTCACAGAGTACACAAATACATGTATATCTTAAACAATTATATATCTGGAACAAGCTTTCTTTCTTCATGTGTGGAGTTTTACACCCTGTTAAGAGGTAGAAGCAATATGAGTATTTCGTAACACTGTTACATTATACAAAGTGTGGCATTATATATATATTTTCTTTTCGGATACCCCAAATTATACTATACAGTTATCAAATTTGTCCACTTTACCCACCTTTTTGTGAAAGCCTCGGCTTTACATTCACAGTACTAAATGACCTTTTCTGCTCTGCAATAATTTGTGAATAAAATTTTGAATGCATTTGAATTTGGTGTCTGCTTTCTCATTTTACCTTGATAAATATATATATAATTTTTGCTAGCAAGAACAGAGTTTTGATTGCCTTGTAACCGCTGTGAATGTCGCCAAATACAATAAATCTTTCAGATAAATTGATAGGTGTTGCAGTCTCATGTGTTATCCAGTCTGATAATTCTGCTCAGAAGCTGGTATATAATAAATGTTCCAATGTCTCGGGCTCTTCATTACACAATTCATAGGTAACCGATTGTTGTATTTTAATTCTATGAAGAAATACATTTGTATCTAAAATTCGGTTAGTAATTCGATATTGGAACCACTGTAATTGTGTATCTCTTGTACAAAAAAATGGCAACCCATGAATACGCCTCCACTCTGTATTAGTTATTACATATAGTTTCTCCCACTTTAATTCTGCAATTGGCTTACTACATTTTTGCTTAACTAAAAGAGGATAGAAAGGTTTACAACTCTTAGAAAACTCTGTAAAACTCTGTCGAAACTGAAATCTGGTAGGGTATCATGGGAAACAACAGCCTGTGTGAAATGTGCTTGAAGTTTCCGAGATACATTTTCACAGATGTACGAATACCATAATATTCCAGGGAGTGGCCTTTAATATATTTATAGTAAATATATTACCTGTATCGTCTAGAAGGTCATTCATATAACGTATTCCAAGCGTATACCAATTTCATAAAAGATAGGCTTATTATCAATCAAAATATTGTCATTCATCCAAATTGGTTGAGATAGAGCTTCTTCTACTGTTTCACATTTTAAAGTTTTCAAAAATATTGCCCATGCATCAAAGACATCTTTCTAGAAGGGGTTAGATAACTTCCTTTCAAATTCAAACAGCTTTCTGGGGCCACATTCAGCTAAACAGAAAGAAACTTTCAGCTTTTTGTACAGTATATTATGATATGTTGAACTACTTATCAAAAGTCTTCTGAAACAAGCTATTTTAACTGATTTTTGGAATTCCTCAATGTCAATCTTTTTTAGACCTCCTGCTTGATAATTTTGTATACTTTGTATGCGCTTCACCTTATCCATTCCTCTCCAGATAAAATTAAACAGTACTTTTTTAAATTTCTCAGTGAAGGATTTGCGGGGGGAGGGGGTTGGGCAGAGTGAAAAGCAGATGATTTATTTTTGGGAGGGCTAGTGTTTTTACAACTGTAATTCTGCCTATTGTTGTCAGAATTCTTTTATTCCAATGACGTATGAGTTTTTTCAATTTATAATGGTCATTTCCAAAAGGTCTTCGCTGAATGTGACCCCCAAAAGTTTGAAAGAAGAGTTACACCACTCAAGTTTCACCTCTCCACATAGTTTTTCCTCACTTCCCTTTTTACTTCCTAACCATATTACTTTTGTTTTAGCCACATTAATTTTCAGACCTGAGAGCCGTGCAAATAAATCAAGAGTATTAAAACAGGCTTTCAAACATTCATTTGAGCCATTTGAAAGTAGACAAGTGTCATCTGCATATTGACTTATTTTAAATGTTTCATTTCCTATACTTATACCAGTGATGTTTGTATTGTTTCGAATTTGAGGAGCCAAAATTTCCTGGCAGATGATTAACAAATAAGAGGATAGCGGACCACCCTGTCTACATCCTCTTCCAACTGGAAAAATTTCTGACAGGACGCCACATTGTGTGACTGAGGAAGTTATATTATAATAAAGTGATTTTATCCATTGTATCCATTGTAGTATCGAGTGACCAAACTTAAAAAAACATAATGCTTTTTCCAAAAAGCTCCAAGAAATGCTATCTAATGAGAAGTAAACCTGGGAGGTTTTCAGTTTCTAAGTATTCCATTATATCATACACCAAACGGATGTTGTCTCCTATATACAATGTACCTACCCTGCATAAAACCTGTTTGATCTTGGTGGATAATTTTTGGCAAAACTTTTTTAATTCGCTCAGTAATACATAGGGAAGCAATTTTGTATTGCACATTTAATAATGTTATCGGTCTCCAGTTTCCTAAATAAAATCTGGGTTTATCTCCCTTTGGGATACATGAAATGAGTCCTTGCCTTTGTGTGATTGACATCTCACCATTTTCATAGCCGTAATTAATACTTCTTAGCCTAACATTATGAAGATCTTTCCAATAAAATTCAAAAAAACAACTCTGAAGTAAACCCGTCAATACCTGGACTTTTTTCATTCTTTTGTTTCCTAACCGCAGCTAACAGTTCAAATTGTGTTATTGGTCCTTCAAGCTGATGAGAGTCCTCTTCCGTAAGTTTGATGGGATCACCCAGTGACAGCGAATCCAGGGTTATGTCTTCAATATTTCTCTTTCTGTACAGAGAACTGAACAAAAATTGTTTCTAATAACATTTCTTTTTGGTCTGTTATAGTCTCATTTTGTTTACGGATACTCGGAATGGTTTTATTAACATAATTTATTTTCTCGAATGCACAGACATATTTAGAAGGTTTTTCCCCCTCACACAACCATCGTGCTCTAGCCCTTGTCATTACCCCTTCTAATTTACCTTTTCTTATGTTTTCGAATTGTTGTTTTAATTCCTCCAGATTTTGTATGTTATGAACACTACCACCTTGTATTCCACTTCTTACTTTTTCTATCTTTTCGCTAATTTCTTGTTCTCTTTTCTGTCTCTCTTTCTTCTTTCTGGATGGGAATTCAATGCTTTTACCTAATTTCCATCAAAAGTGTGTCCAGAATAAGTTGTGGGTTAATATCAGTGTACAATAGATTAAAATTTAAATGATCTAGATCTAGTGTTTCTATCTACTGTTTTGTATATTGTTGAATGATGGTTACTATCGTTTGTTTTACCATCTTGCTATAGTCCGAGTCTTTAAGTAGTGAGTTATTAAATTTCCGTGTACATCTTCCCTTTTTAAAATCATTAAACTTGCAATCCAGAATTACTATTGAATGGTCGGATCTATAAGCAGGCTTATATACGTGAGTAGTTCCTTGCTTGTCAAAAAGAAATCCAGCCTTCCTTGTTTAAAAGGTTTCTTTTGCCTCCATCTATATACTATTTTATCACCATGTATCTCCATTATGTTGCTTATTGTGAAAATAAATGAAGTTATGAAAATAAATTTCAGTATGATTGCACATTGCCCTCTAATTAGAAATATGTTCAGCATTTAAAGTTAAGCCAATCATAACAATACTTAACACCGTGATATAATTGTAATATTACCCATCACTGATTGCAATCTGTTAACATAATGATGTACACATACTTGAAAACAAGTTCTTGTATGTCTTGATCTTTGGTTAAGAACTGATGTAATTAATGCATGCGATACATTTACTATTCTTTGTGTTATTCTGTATACAGTTCATTCTGTATGTATTTTATACATGTATACCAGAAGTGGAATTAAAATTTGAATACAATATTTGATATATGTTCGTTTTGACCTCTACTCAGAAAAAGAAGTCTTTGTTTCTACTCAAAGATCCGAAACGAAGTGTTTCTGGGAAGAGCATGAAGGGGCTGTATTAATTTTCCTATTTATTCATAGTTAATATTTAATTTTGGAGAGCCCCAATTTGGAAAGTGATAATATATAGGCCTACATTGAATCGTAGAACACAATATTAACTATATTTCATTCCCTAAACATTTTTAGACGCATTCAAGTCTTCACTTGGTCAAGGGAGATAATGTTCATGAATTTTTTGGAAAAAAAGAGTATAGATCTACACTGGTGCAGACCAGAATCAAAATTTTTTGCCTAAACTTAGACAATATCTTCGATTCAAATATTCCAACCTGGAACTTCAACTTTCATGGATCTGATATCCACACAATTCACACAATTCCATTCCACATGATACTGTTGCCATAGCACCAATAAACTAGGTCTGTTCATTTGCGTGTTCTAGATCCCGGAGCTATTAACAGCTGCATGTTTTGTAAAAGTTAGATCCAATTATTTTGAATGAAGAAATGAAGTCCGGCATTGTTGTTAGTTAGAACTCGACATCCTTGGAAATGTCTGACCGATTGACACATGTATCACCCTGCAGATGGTCATTACATGCGTAATGTTTATTTTCTGTAGAATCAGCTGATATATCCAATGGGGGGGGGGGGGTTGCACAATTGCTATGTGACCAATCACCGGCTCTGATATTCCACACCTTTATGACCCAGCTTACCCAATCGATAGTCTGTATTGGTAATTCTTGTTCATCCAGTACATGCACTGTGTAACAGTCCTGTTGCGAATTATACCAGAAGTGCTGAATCCATAACCTGCAGGTTGGAATCAATTGTAGACATTTAGTATCAAGACTCAGATCATTGAATTGAACAGCCAGATGTAATTCTTTATACCAGTTCAAGGATTGAATATACTGCATGGTGCAGATGAAGAATTCTATCTATAGAAATGATCATGATGATATATATAACAGTTCCCCATGACAAGGGGTGTTCACCAGGGAAACGTGCTTAGTCCAGTTCTATTTAATCTGTTTATAAATGACATCTTGATGGACATGTCAAGTGATAATTCCCCAACGTTATGGGACGAACGAGTGCACGGTCTCGCCTATGCTGATGATATAGCTCTGCGGTCGTTATCTGGGGAGGATTTGCAAAGGAAACTTGATAAGCTTGGTTTATTTGTTGATCTCTGGGGGTTATCTATTAATGTGATAAAACAAAAGTGGTCGTGTTTGGACAGAGTCGTGGTATTAATTTAGTGTTCCACATCAATCAATCCCCCTTAGAATGTGTAAATAAATACAAATACTTGGGGCTTATACTACATGTACACAGTAATGGAAAATTTAATCAGGGTATAATTAACCTGGCATCCAGGGCAAGTAATGCCATGTTTTCATTGTGGCAAACAATGTATGAACTGTCTATTGGTGTAGCGTGCACTGTATTTGATAGTCTAATTCAACCTATCTTACTGCATGGGTCTGAGGTCTGGATCAGGTATATGGGAAATATTTACCTAGATTCTATACTACAAAAGACTGATGATTGTGAGAAGGTACATTTGAGATACTGTAAACAAATTCTTTGCGTTCATTCGAAAACGACAAATATGGCGGTATTAGGAGAATTGGGAAGAGTGCCTGCGAAATTACATGCACTAATCAAGAGTATTAACTTTCTGTTCCACATTCAGTCATCAGACCCGTCCTCCTTAGATTATAAGAGCCATATGGAACAGGTGGAGGTACAAAGGACAACTAAATGTGATAATTGGGTTACTTCTGTTAAAAAGTTGCTCTCAAACACAGGTAGTGATCATCATTGGGAAAACCATAAATGTAAAAACAGAAGTCCGCAATTAAATTCATTAATGGGAAACTTTATCACAGGTTTCACGAGATCTGGTCGCAAATCGTCTCAAATTCGCCGTAGTTGAGCACATACCGTATGTTCAAAACCAGATCGGAGAACGAAACAACGATGTTGGCTATTCCTAATCGAAAATTTCGGTCAGCACATATAAAATTAAGAGTAAGTGCTCATAAAATGAAAGTGGTCGGTATTCAGATACCTCACGGGAGAAGCGTCTGTGCTCCACATGTATCGTGGTTGAGACTGAGATACATTTTCTGTTGTCCTGTGTGAAATATTCGGCAAGTCGGAATTGTCTCTTCGACGTAGTACGATTACACTCGCAATCTGTACTGGTGGGCGGCCCTTGTAGTGACGATACATTTGTCAGACTGATGTCGTCGGACAACCCACACATTGTAAATGCATTGGGCAAGTTTGCTTGGGAAAATCTCCTCACATCTGACTGAGAGGGTACATGTAACTGTCCTCTATTAGTGTGGGTTATTATTTTGATTGTATTTTGTCTTGTTTATTCTCTCTCTGTATATAGATTAGCGTGTCCTTAAGGCCTATAATTTAGCATTGTACATGTATAGCCATGTATGTTTGTGTTTGTATTGCTTTAGCCCTCGTGGCATAAGTGTGCAAATAAATCTATCTAATTATGATTCTTCTGGTTGGAATCAGTGCAGCCGGCGGACTTGCTTAAGAACTGACTCAATAAGTTAATCATATAATAATAGACTGTAATGAGACAAAATTCTAGGTGAGGGTCAAATGGCTCAATAATGGTTACTTTAATGATCTCACAATTTGAAGGATTCATTGGTGGATGATTAATGGTTGAATCAGTCTTTCGGTGGATCATTCAGGAATTGCAGTTTTTCTGGTGATATGCAGACTGTAATGGTATACTCCGATTTTGACGGGGCTTACATCTGTCATGTGTCCAATAAACGATTGAGGGAAAATATTTAACAGACTTCACAGCTGTAGACCTACATGAAAGAACAGAAACACAAGAACCTTCATGTTGCTTTTCTATGTAAAAAAAAACAATTCTTGGAAGTTATGGCATCTTAACGAACCTTCATAATTTACATGTACAATGTACATGTATGATATAAAAATGGAAAATAAAGCAATTCACGAATCAACAGTTCAACATAATGCAAATCTTGTACATTGAAGGCTGGTGTTTCGATGTGAAGACTCATACCTGCAGCTTCTTGTGGGTCTGTTTTCTTTTTGCGGTAGCGGTGCACAACTTGCAGCTGTCAAACTGGCTGTTGCTTTGGAATTGTCCTTCAGTTAATATAGGAGTGACATGAAAAAACTATTTATATGGCTTCAATGAGTGTCATATATGTTGCATGCATGTAATATCAGACGAAAAGAATATTCATGGGTATTATACTTGCACATGTAAGAAGGCAGCAAGAACTATTGTATGTCATATGTGTCTGCAATGGATATATAAATAACCATTCTGCAAAGTGAGTCAGAGGCATTACATGAACATACATACGTACGTATTTGGGGCCCGACTCTCTTATGCCTAGAACTTTGACATGCCTCGGTTCAGCAAGCTCAGGTAGAAGAGCTCTGAATATAACGTTGTTTAGTTTAGATAACATTTGATGTTCCCACAGGTTTTTATCAGGGAAAATTCTCTCGATGTGCAGCACGTAAAGGTTCAACATTTCGCACAACAAAATTCAGCCATGGAAATTGTGTCACCTGCAGTAGGTCTTGACACTGATAGTAATAATGGCTTTCTTTTAAATGTAGTTCGTCACTAGTGTTTTTGAGACAGAAGGAGCTGCTTTTGTACTCTTCTACTAATGTAATTGGTTTGTCTTTTAATACGTACTTCACCTCCAAAATTCCAGCCACTTTGCCATCTATGTACACAACACCATCATATGAAGCTTCCGAATATGGGTTAGAGGACTGACAAATATCCCACAGTGCTCGACCTTGGTGTTGAAACAGGACAGTACCAGGTTCATATTCCTGGATAGTTGATCTCTTTTGTCGGAGGCCAAACATAGTCGCTGATGTTCCCTTGAAGGTGTTGTAGAGTATGTTGTGTGTACAGTGCGTTTTGGTTTTGTTTTTGTTTTTTTGGTCATTGTGGTTCCAAAATTTGAGGATGTGAGGCGCAGTTTTCTGGCAATGTACCATTCGGGGCATACCACCTGTTCACGTGTTCTTTCCTTCAGGCCGCGACACTCAGAGAGGAAGGGACACTTTCCCCTTTCAAAATGCATCACAATTCTCTTTTAACTGAGCCTTAGTCATATCATTACATTCCTCTGCCACATGTGTACCATATGACATCTTGACATTTTAGCTAGAGTTTTGTGAGTGACGTTGCATCTTCCGTTTCCTTTTCCTAGCCTCCTCTCCCTCTTTCTTCTGGCTTTGGCATTTGGCGTTTACAGATAGCTCATTTCTTCTGTCCACGATATGGAAGTTGGCTGTGGCTTCCGTGTTCGTCACCGTTTCTCACACTTTGGCAGACCACTGGCTCACTAAATTGCGTCGAAGGGCTGCACCATTGTAGTTGCTGGTTCTGGAGATAGTTGGCTGTTGGTTGACAGCAGCGTTTCTTTTACTGAACAAACGGCCGTATTGCACCAGTCAGTTTGACCGAACACATCGTAGAAGCTGTTCCGTCATGTCCGTATGTCGTGTTCATGGGCGTCGCTAGGATTTTTCAAAGGGGGGGGTCGATTATCATAGCACTTTAGGCGAGGGTCCAGGGGCCGCCTAGGCCGCGGAAGCTCCGGGGTCCTAGATCGCCGGAGATGCATTCTAAGCGTTTTCCTGGAATTAAATCTGAACATAATGTATGTAGATTTAGGGTAATATAATACAGCTCTTAGATGGTCTGAGATGCATTCTGAGCGATTTCCACGTCATGTGTAAAATATCAGTATTATGTTTTATTCTCTTGTCATCTTGAAAACACAATAACAACGCTTTGGGCCTATATACCTCGTAGGCTAACCCAATGGCATCGGAACGTAATTGAAAGTTGGGGACCACTATCACAGCCCAAAAGGCGGGGGTCCAGGGGCCGCCTAGGCATCGGAAGCTCCGGGGTCCTAGATAGCCAGAGATGCGTTCTGAACGTTTCTCCGGAAATAAAACTGATCATACTGCATGCACATTTATGATTCTATTTTCACGATTTTTTTTCGCAATTATAAGCATGCATCGATACTGAAAACATCGCACCTCATGCCTTCATCCATTTGACGTTCTAGTTATATTTAAACATACAAAACGATGACTTATAGTTCTTGGGAGGGAAACCAATATGCCTACAGATACGATTCATTCACACAAAGGTAAAACAAGGAAATCCTCACAGCCCAACAGGCGAGAGTCCACGAGCCGTTTATGCTCCAGAAGCTCCGAAGTTCCAGATCTCCAGAGACGCGTTCTAAGAGTTTTCCCGGAAATAAATTCGAACGTAATGTATGCAGGTTTATGATTGTATTTTCACGTATGTTTCGTATTTATAAGCACTCATCGATATTGAAAAAAAATCATATTTCATGCCTCAATCCATTTGAATGTTTAGTTATATTTATCACATAAAAAGAACACATAAAAAACAGATGACCTTTACATGATGGAACATTAGAACCAATATGATAGTGATTCATTTACACAAAGCTAAAATGAGCGATCGTCACAGCCTGACAGGCGAGGGTCCAGGGGCCGCCTACGCCCCGGAAGCTCCAGGGTCTCTGGTTGCCGGAGACGCGTTTTACCCGTTTTCTCGGAAACAAATCTGAACACAATGTATATAGATTTTTGGTGCTATTTTCACATTTGTTTCGCATAAACCCGCATCGATATTGAAGAATATGCCGGACTTCATTTGACTTCCTGGTTTGACACAAACAAAACGGGCCTTTTACACACCACTACGCGTCTTGGCACTCTATCTGTAATTTTTATGTTTTTTTTTTATTTTATGTTTTTATGCTTTTTTATTTTGTTTTTGTTTTCTCTTAATTTCACATCGGGCAATGGTAGACAGTCGCACTCTCGTTGAGTTCGTCAATATGTTCATTCCTTTGTACTGGGGATTTTGATCGACCAGTTTCTCTAGGATCGAACAAACACAATTAGCCACATGTTTGACACATTCCAACTTTCAGATTTGTTGACAGTAGACTGGATCCTCGGCTACCGGCGTTGTAAACGTTGAACTCTTCCCATCGGCTATGAGTTTTGTGTGCCATAACCCGTACTTCTCCTCACATTCATTGAATGCAGTCAGCATAATATCTCTCTTCATCGACTGAGAACTGTCATCCCAATTCTTATTGCACCCTTGGTTTCGTGCTTGCTCACCTAGCGTTTCAGCACGTGTACTGACTGCATAAATTTTAATTCGCAAACCAATATCTATGATGCGTTTGCTGTTCAGACCTAGAACTACATCCACTCGACCTAAAGCGTTGTAAGTATGCTTGTGTGAATGCTTACACATTTGACTGATATGGCCGGTATTCCCTCGTGGTAGGAATTGGAATGAATGGCATATTTCTTCTCTTCTTCTGCAGCGGTCTGCATTTCTACATTTAACTATTCTTCCCTACACTTGCCAATGCCTGTCTCCAGCTGTGTAAATGTGGTGTCAGACAGTGCTGAGATGCCCATGGTATTGTGAGACTCGGTTAATTTGCCACCCAAGGCAATATACAGTTAATGTTGAAGCCAGACCACTATTCTTTGTGATTTAACGTGTCTTGCTGGCCTCAAATTATTTGAATATCAATCATAACCAATTTTTTTATTTATTTATTTTTTTATAGTTTGCCATTTAACAACACACTCATTTTGTAATATAAAAGAACTTACTTGTGTTGTATAGAAAATAGGGGTAACGTGGATAAGGAAATGAATTTCTGTTATACATGCGTATTTTCGTATGGTGCTTGAAATATGTATACTACATATGTATGGAGTCATAAAGTTGGTTATACATGTATGTCATAACTACAGGGTGTGAATTAAGGAAAAAGATATTTAGCAGTCAAACATATTTCTTTGGACAGAATTAGATAAGCCATTATGGTTCAACATGGCCAGTAAAAATACATTGACCATACATGTGCAAGATCAAATTTTTATCATACATGCGAGCATAATGATAAACTCTGACTACTGTTTGACTATTGCATCTTGAGGGGTGTTCTTCATTTAACGGGCTACCCTGTATACATATGTTTAAATAATATCAAATAAATTAGGTCGGGGGAGATGGAGTGAGGCGTTATATGCCTAAATGCATGGCTGCATATGTTTGTTTTAGTTATATGGCATGTACTTGGAAAGGGCGGACAGGTGGGTGTTGTATGTTGCATGCCTAATAGCATTGGGGGCGGGAGGGGGGGGGGGGGGGGGTTGATTCATTGTCTTTCATGAATGTATTGTTCTTCCAACATCAAATGGTCCAAATATGGTCCTTTTCGTCATAACAATTGTGTAATGTGTGACTGCTATTTTAGATATATGATTCCATATAGCATTATCCCCGCAATCATAGGTTTCTATTGGGCTCTATGGAATAGATTGGCAATTTGACATCCCTATTACAACACATGTGAGGGAAGTGGGCAGAGGTGCCGACATACTGACTGCGTCACATGAATCCACAGAATAGTCTTCTGGTTAACCTATTCTAAAGCACATATCAAGAATCTAACGATTCGTGATATGTGTTGTATCTCAGGTACGCTTTTATTGTACCTGTTCATGTGGCAACTTGGAGTGCCACTGCGTACTGCGTTTGAATGCAGTAAATGGCACCTCACAACCAAATCGCACAAAAGGTTTGTTGCCTGTGTGTAAGAGTTCATTAATTGCTTCTAAGTGCACTATTTTATAAACCTCGCGATTCCCTGTGTCCGGTTCCGGCACTTTCTTGATGTGGAGCTTCAAGGAATCAGTTAGCACAGCGGGGTAGAAAGAATTCTTCAATGGTAACAATTGTTTCTTTCTTTGTTCAATCCTTCTACACTTGGGCAACCAAATTCTTTCCTCTTCATTCTGCTTTCCATGACTTGATCTCATTTGATTCACTCCAAATATTTAGTCCTTCGCATGAAGAGGATCCACTCGACAATGAATCTTCACTTTCACAGGTAGTCATAGTTATATTCTGGCACGTGAACGCGTCCATAGAAGCCAAGTAGAGGTAAATTACAACACATATAAGGGAAGTTGGAAGAGGTGCCGACATACTGACAGAGCCATATCACTTCACAGTATAGTCTTCCGGTTAACCTATCCTAAAGCACATACCAAGAATCTAACAATTCGTGATATGTGTTGTATCTCAGGTACGCGTTTATTGTACCTGTTCATGTGGCAACTTGGATGATATGACCACACGGCCTCTAGCACCGGCATAAGCGGTATTAGATACAAATCTAGAGAGCCCTGATGGAAATGCTCTTACAACTGGTATATTGGTAATTGGTGAGCTGTTTCGCTGTAACAACTCGTAAACACCCACTTAACTTAGATGGATTTGCCTGCTTTCAATAACGATGGTCGAACGTAAATAATCTGTCGTGAAATCCAACCCTCCTTGACCCATTTTAACTTCGATATTGACGTATATGTTCAATTTTGAGGTTCACACTAAAGTAAATCATAATACCCACCCTTTCACATGAGTGTAAAATTGTCTTCCATGTTACAGGATTTCGCACTCATCCCATTATCCTGACGTTCATGTTGTTTTCTCGTAACCGCATCACATACTGTCATTACCCAAGCACAATGCGCGCACTGAAATAGTGCGAAATGAATGAGATATTTTGAAGAACATTAAGATAATTATAATTCTGCAACTATTTTATGATAATGTTAATGTAATGCAAAGTTATGATGTTTGCAACAACAGTCCATGACATTTCTTTTCTTCTGCTTATGAATATAAGGATAAACGGTTTTCTGCAGCAGTCAAACGAAGGCGGGCACTACTTTTGAGCATGGACGTCAATTTTTGCGTTTTGCAAACGTGATGATTTCAATATCTATACTACAGCCACTATCAGGATACTCCCCCATTGCACGAGTTGAAGTGGAGTTTTCTGTGTGTGAGCAGGGCGCCATTGGTTTGGAGGATATTATTTATTTATTTTATGTCTGCTTGAAAAGTGACAACCTCCCCCCCCCCCCCCCCCCCCCCCCCATAATTCCTTTCGTTATCTCAATCGGAAAAGACATTTTGGCGGTTGATGTTTCATATTATAGCAGATATTTGACCTCAGGTATGCTATAATCCGTTCACCTGTATCTTTTATGTTATTCTTGTTTGGCCTTCTTTATTTCTATTTCTTTCTGAAAATTTGTTTTTCATGACCCATTATGACTTTTTTACATTTTTATTTTGTACCGTTCGAAGTCCAATTGTGGTTCGCTTCAGTTGTTTGTTTAAAATGGTAGTAATTAGTGTACCACTGAACCACTTACGTCACGTGTTTGTTATCCAAATTTAAGCATTGTATTTTTAGCTAATTTTCCTATATAGTCAAAACATCGAAGATGGGTGTACAGAACTTGTGCCCACTATCTTGTATACAGGAAACGCCTTAACGATTAACTATGCGCGCATGCGTTTGGGTCATTTTACAATGAATTGAAGACATGCTCATAGTTTAGCGGTACGGATATCAGCTGTTTCAGGTCCGGAAATCTACATGTTATTGTGCTGTTTATGTAGAAAATGCCAGTATATGTGATACACGTCCGAAAGACCAATCGGCTTCGCCCATTCACGACCCATTCCAATTCCATTATGCCTATTAATAATGAACCAATCGCCAATCCAGTCCGTGTCAGGGTCATACTTTTTTAACTTTGTCGCATTTAACGCGAGACGCAGTGATTTGTTGTGACGAGAGCAGATTTTGGATTCAGTGGCAGCTTTCTCCAGTACAGTTGATACTGAGTGGGTCTATTTACAGATAAACAACTCCAGTAAGTCAAGGTATTGTAATTTTTTCTCTTCTTCAATATTATTCGCGGTACGTGCATACATCAACAGTTGCATTCACATCGAATACTAACGTGATAAAAAAATACCTTACAGGACCCGCGATCGCGTCCTGAAAACTTGTCGTCTTGGCAGAGGGATATGTCTCATGAACGCCAATATTTGTAAAATATCAAATAAAACCTAGGTCCTCAGACTTCGTTTACCAATGAATAAATGAGTCTGAATTCAGTCTAACTTCAGCCTTGTTGTTGTTGCACAAGCAGGCCCAGGAAATGTGACCGCAAGTTAGAGAAACATGCCCATTTAACGAGCATAAGCCATGTGGACACATCATCAGACGCCTTAAAATTTCGTCGGATCCTCTTCTTCCTGATCGGCAGTCATCCCGTGCACAGGTAACATGTGCAGGATTTCTCCGAATCTGGTGACCAGTGCATGAAATTGTCGCCCGAAATTTAATTGTAATTTTGTGTATATATTATATATTAAATAATAGCAACGGTCACCATCTCGAGAAAAATATCGAATGACAAATTGTCTCTTTGAATTTTTATAAGGCTATCTTCAATTAAAAGTACACTCTATAACCGATCCATTTTCATATAGTCGAGCCTTTCCTTTCTGTTCTCTCTAGACACCTCGCCAAACTTTTTTTTTTGCATTATTTTTTTCAGTCTGAAAAGTTCGCCTTGTGGATTTGCTGTTTGCACGATGAAAGATCATTGAAAATTATCATTGTAACATCGAAAATGCTGCATCTGTATGACAATCCATTTCAGTATTTGATCGGTTATTCCACATATGTTGAAAACATTTGCACATATGTCTAAAAGTTTTCAACATATGTGGAATAGTTCATTTATTTAACATATGTGTACAACTTTTCAACATGTCTAAACTTTTCAACATATGTCTAAACCTTTTACACATATGTCTAAAGCTTTTACAAATATGTCTAAAAGTTTTCGACATATGTCGAAAAAAGTTTTTTACACATATGTCTAAAACTACACATAAGTGAAATACCGGTATTTAATTTATTTCACATATGTGCAAAACTTTTCCACATATGTCTAAAAGTTGCGACTGCTGTCGTAGGCATCGACTGCTCCCTGGTATCGTTTTGGCGCCTTTTCCACCCGCAAACAAAGGAAAAAAACTGTCCACAGTGATGGTATTCAGTAAGGTTGACCTGAAAATGGCTAAGAGACTAAGCCCTTGTGTTTTTCATGACCCATTATGACTTTATTTCCACCCCTTCCCCGATCTCCTCTTTCATTTCAAGATTGCATGGAGCCGCCGTACTCTAAACCAAATGTACAGCTAACGCAGGTTGTACGATATGCGTTAGCAAAAGTAAAAGAGGTGCGTTTAGGCACGATGGTCATGTACAGACCTTGAATCATTATAAGCTTCCGTGTCCTGACTGTAGTTCCAACTTTCTCACACTGTCGGAAAGACAAAAAACGAACCCCGAAGGGACCGTCATTTTGAAACGGTCGTTAGATAACAAACAGTCGCGAAAGATTATACCACAGGGAGCAGTCCAATTTCTTTCCAGTATCTCTCCTGACATTTATTTAACATATATAAAATGATTTTCCACATATGTTGAAAAACATTTTATTTGACATATGCGGAAAGGTTTTGCACATATGTATAAAACTGTTCAACATTTATGAACTAGTTAATTTATTTTACATATGTGCAAAAACTTTTCCACATATATCTAAACTTTTCAACATATGTGTAAAACTTTTCAACATATGTCTAAAACTTTTGCACATATGTCGAAAAACTGATTTTTACACATATGTGGAACTCTTTTGTTCATATGTCATGTATGTACACAACTTTTCAACATGGAATAAACGATTATATACCGAACGGCTTGTCATACATCTGTATTTCGTTGACACATTGTTTATTCCGCCGAGCATTATCATCGTTAAACTACATGTACTTACCAAGTAAACTAATCGAAAACCAAAACCAAGCGACTTTAAAGATGTAATCAGCCTCAAAATGGATGGATTTTGTAAACTCTCCCCTGTGCGTTTTTTCAGCAGGGAATATTACCAAAGCATCATATGTATTATATTTGATGACAGTGGGATCGTCATATACAACGAAAGCAAGAATATCTTGTCACAGAAATTTGTAACTCTGCCCGCTTCGACGGCTTTTCTGTCTCGCCATTGAGTGTGTGTTGTACGCGGAGAGGTAAATGACGTCACTGCATGACGTATGAGTGACGTAGCGACGCTCACGAATTTGAATGCTGCACAGCTGCAGCCATGGGATAGCGTCATGGCTCGTGCCTACGGTTCGGTGATGTCGCGTAGCATACGTTGGTAGAATGCACCATACGTGTAGACGCATGTTGACACGGCCCTGGAAAAATAAACAGCATGCCATGCTGTTTATTTTTAAAGATCAACTCCTCCTATTTTCTCGTGAATGGTAGAAACAAGTTTAGTTTTTTGTGGTCAGATGTGTTTCATTTTGTACCTGTTGTAACATATGTCACTTTCGCTGGGTTTGAGAGACATCGATTTCAGCCCAGATTTGAGGCTGATTACATCTTTAACATATCTGCTGATGTCTTCTGTTTATGTTTATACTCCGGTCCCATATCCCGCCAAATAAACTGTATGTGTATATAAATGCACTAGCACCGCAAGCCTGTAGACGTGAGCGCCAAATGACTCTGTTGAACCGGGTAATAGTGCGTTACACTTCTTTAAGAGTATCCATGGTGATTAGTAATAGTTCTGAGTACCGGTTATTGATCAGGCTCGAAGCCAAGGGGGGGGGCGGGGGTTCGGCCGAACCCCCTTTTCGGAAATATTATATATTTTTCTCATATAAATAGCCTTTTCAAACTGAAGCGAACCCCCAATTTGCCCCTTTTCCCATACAGCAAAGCCCCTGATGTGCCCTTTTGGAGTGAAGGCGAACCACCCCTCAGTAAGTCCTGGCTACAGCCCTGTTCATCTGTCATGTCTGCGGGATTTTCTGTCGTTTTGTAAACCAGATTCCATGCATGTTTGTGTAAACCAGGCTCATGAACTGACATCCAGCTGTAGAACGTGTCCATAGATGTGACCTAGCTGACCTCAGTTCACATGTATCGACGACGAGGCGCTGTGATCGACATTTATTACGGCCAAATTGGGACGAGGTCAGTTCATCACCTTGTATTGGTGATGGGGCCTGGTCATCACCACTGTATGATGAGTTTAGATTTAAGTATTGTTTTGAATATGGTTTGGATTCTAACTGTTCACTATTTATTGGTGATGCTGTCTTCACGTTTTGTTTCAACGCCACTGGTACATAAGATGTGGCTCTGATTATGCTCCCGACGAGTCATCTTCAAATGCACTTAGAATAAATCAATAAAACCGTGCCGACTACACGTAACAGGATGCAACTAAGAAGTAGACTTTGCTGATTCGTGTTTCATATCATCTATTTCATTTCATTTAGGATTGAACTGCAACAGATCAAATATGGATGATATACCAATCAAAATGGAGCCCTTCGACGGGGACACCACTTCCGTGGTACGGGGAGATTTTTACTGCCGACATTTGCCCGTAAAAAATGAGCCGCGGGTCCAGAGCACTGCTTCCATGGGAGCGCTGAATTCAACGAAAGTTGCGACAAAGGAAGAACCAGCGGACTTGTTTGATGAGTTTGAATATCCAAGAAAAGATGCTGACATCAAACCTGAAGCATGCACACAAGTAAGTTGTGAGATAGTGTACCTTTGGGTGGTACACGGGTTATATATAAACTGAATTGCGTTGAGAACATTTATTGAAAAAATATCCTAAACAATTAAGCGCAACATTAAAATGGCGGTGGAGAAAGAATATATGGCGGAGTCCACTTTTCCGTCAAATTTTCCGTCCAACCGAAGAATGGCATTCAAGACATTATGGATATTAAAATACAATGCTGTGTCCTGTACATGTATGCTAACCCACCAAGGCTGTGTAATGTATGAACCCACCAAGGCTGTGTAATGTATGAACCCACCAAGGCTGTGTAATGTATGAACCCACCAAGGCTGTGTAATGTATAAACCCACCAAGGCTGTGTAATGTATGAACCCACCAAGGCTGTGTAATGTATAAACCCACCAAGGCTGTGTAATGTATAAACCCACCAAGGCTGTGTAATGTATAAACCCACCAAGGCTGTGTAATGTATAAACCCACCAAGGCTGTGTAATGTATAAACCCACCAAGGCTGTGTAATGTATAAACCCACCAAGGCTGTGTAATGTATAAACCCACCAAGGCTGTGTAATGTATAAACCCACCAAGGCTGTGTAATATATAAACCCACCAAGGCTGTGTAATGTATAAACCCACCAAGGCTGTGTAATGTGTGCATATGAATATAAACAGTTTTACCCTGTACATGTATGCTAACCCACCAAGGCTGTGTAATGTGTGCATATGAATATAAACAGTTTTACCCTGTACATGTTTAATAAACCCACCAAGGCTGTGTAATGTATGCATATGAATATAAACAGTTTTACCCTGTACATTTCTTATCTGCAGTGTGACCGAGAGGCAGAAATGTAAATGTTGCTAATGTCATTTGGGCTAATGCCATATTTCTGTCAAACTTTTTATAAGATATTCGCCCCAAATCAAATGTGAAATAAACTAAATCAAGGGTGAGTGAGTGACTAGAATTTAACGTCGCTTTCAGCAATATTTCAGCTATATAATATCGAGACGAACCAGCTAAGCACCACCCAGCCAAGTTGCGTTCCTGCCACTTCAAAGAATAAACCTTTGAAGCAGCATGGAATCAGACACCCTCCGTCCATCATTTTAAACACTGAGGACAGCACACAAGACACAGGCAGGACGTTTTAACATGGTGCAATAAAGACAAGTGCTAGACAGTACATTATCAAGTTCCGTTTGGTTCTCAGCAAAAGGCATTGAAGCAACAGGGACCATAAAAGATGTACAGTGGTACCACCCTGACCTTATTAAAATATATGTACCATTGACAGTGTACTAAGTACCAATACATGGATACTGTGGGTGTTTGGAGAATGTTGCTAATATAATTTTCACGTGACTGTAAAAGGCATTAGAAAATTTTTGAAATGATCCAGTGCCATACACTGACAATGGTACAGATACATCAATACGATTGGCCTAATTTCACTGAGCATATGCAAGTGCTTGTCTTCAAAGAAATTTCTTGAACATATACAAAATAGATTTTGACGGAAAAATGACGTAAGCACCACAAATGTTGCAGATGTCATTTATGTCTTGTCCTGCTAAATTAAAAACTGTACAAAGAGTTCATATGGTCATTTGTTTATTTTCCTCTTATACAATTCATTGACATGTAGATACATGTATTAAGGTAGAGGGCACATTGTCTCCTTACGATATTTTTTAATTTAAAAGTGTTGCTAATGTTCTTTTTTTGTTCGGTCATTGATTGACGGAAACGGGAGTTAGTGGAAAAGGTTATCGTTGAAACCGCCATACGCATGTAAGCCATCAAGTAACTCACAAAAAAACTTTTTTACTTGTCATGTGAGTCCTTATGTGACTCTTTGCTCCATCTCCAACGATTCAACGATCTAATCAACACAGTATTCGTGTGAGATTGATATCTGTTTATCAATTTATGCTTTGTAGCAATCACTGTAATTAAGGGGATTACAATACATTAATTAACTATTGTTGTGGTTGTTTTTCAAGGAGAGTACAGAGAGCTGTTCATACACAGAGGAGATGAAAGGTAATGGAGCTGTTAATGTGCTGGCCATGGTAACACACAGACCATTCCCAGTGACCTTGTACCAGGTTGATCCCCAATTAAGGAATAATGCTGGCACAATTATTGAACGGTTGGAGGACGATAACCTGGAACTGCATACTGATCGCGTAGAAACGAAGAGTGCAAACATCGTAACAACTGAAGAGCCCTCACGCAGTTCAGCTTTATGTCAATCAAAAAGAATGGAAAAATCTAAACCTGGAGAAAAATCATACAAATGTATACATTGCTCTTATAGCTGTGTTAGCAGAAGTAATCTGCAGAAGCACGAACGAATTCATACTGGTGAAAAGCCTTACAAATGTTCTCTGTGCTCGTATAGCTGTACACAGAAAGGCAGACTTGAGAATCACAAATACATGCATATTGGGGAAAAGCCATACAAATGCTCTGTTTGTTCATATAGCTCTGCACAGAGAGATCACCTTGATGTGCATACAAGAATCCATACTGGTAAAAAGCCTTACAACTGTTCTATGTGCACATATAGCTGTACGCAGAAAGGCAACCTTCAGAAGCATAACAGAATTCATACTGGTGAAAAGCCCTGCAAATGCCGTGTGTGTTCATTTAGCTCTGCACAGAGCGGTCACCTTGATGTGCATAAAAGAATTCATACTGGTGAAAAGCCATTCAAATGCTATATGTGCCCATATAGCTGTACACGTAAGGGTAACCTTCAGAGGCATAACAGAAAGCATACTGGTGAATAGTCATACAAATGCTCTGTGCGTTCATATAGCTCGGCTCAGAGAGGCCAACTTGATGTGCATAAAAGCATCCATACTGGTGAAAAGCCATACAAATGCTCTGTGTGCTCATATAGCTCCGCATAGAGAGTTCACCTTAATGTACATAAAAGAATCCATACTGGTGAAACGCCTTACAAGTGTTCTCTGTGCTCACATAGCTGTAAACGTAGAGGTAACCTTGAGAGGCATAACCACGCGTCTGCAATTCTGGGGGATTTCCTAAAGAGGAGTTGTCATTGAGTGCAGGGTCCATTTTTGCGAATGAATATGGAGAAAAAAATTGTCTAGAATTAACGAGTATTACAAGTTTTTCTCATATGAAATATATTTGGGGGGCTATTCGGATTTAAATTATCTTTTATAACCCATCACTGTGGCAGGCAGTTGACCAGGTGAACCGCGCAAGACTAGTTATAATATAATTGTGCAGTGACAGGGTCAAGGAATGGACCAAAGCTCGCCAGATGCCAGACTAGTTGTAATGTGCAGTGACAGGGTCAGTGAATGGTCACACTGAATGGAAGAGAGCGATGTTTACTGGAATGATTTTTTCAACTATTCGTTCTATTAAAATCAAAATGGAAAGTATCATATCTCCGAATATATCTATAATAAAACAAAAAAGTGCTACAAATCATATAAAAATAAATTATATTTTAATAGTAGAAGAAATAAATACCGCTAAAACGATTGTTCTTACAGGTAGGCTATCATATCAACGAAATTATTCAAGCAGTTAAGGAGGGACCCGTTTTCAACACAAATAACCGTCACACAAGATTCATCATGACCCTCCCGCTTCGCAATTATGTGGGTATTGGTGATGGTGAAGGAAAATGAAGCATTGCTGTTGCAGAATCTTTAGTCATGGAAAATGGACAATAACTCTTTTCATTTTTGCTACTTTTAAAAGGCTAGCAAGGCGTGTATTTTATTGGAGGAATCCGGAGTATTATATACACTCTCAGAAATATTCAGGGAATAATCCTGAATACATCAGGTTGCACATCCACAACTCAATTTCAGTAATTTTATCTGAAATCCACCGATAATTCCCTGAAATTCAGGCATATCAACCATGAAGTAAAGCTAAATTACCTGAATTTTATGTGATTTTACGTACCTGAATAGGGTCGGGAACACACTGATCAGGGTGATAAATGAGATGGTATTGTAAGGCAGGGTTTTTGCCCACAGCCAGCCGACTCATAAGAATGTACATTTCTTCTCTCCATCTGTCAATCACAATGCAATGTACAACCTGTCGTCGGCGGCAATTGTCAATCAACGGACTGAATGTTAGGGTGAACCATGATAGCTTCACATATGTTCGGTACGAAGACGTTATTATTTCACCACGTTGCAGTCGATTTTACATGCACATATTGACTGACCCGTAATGTCCACACGGTATCGTGTCATCGGTAAACAATATTTATTTTAATTTTAATTGGTTCAGAGTGATAGCCTAAAATTTTATTTCAGATATACTGAATGCATTTTTTTTTTACAAAAATGAGAAAGATTGAAATAACTTGTCGACGTCACACATGTTGCCCTCCTGGGATTCGAACGCGGTAAAAGAAAATTTCGAGGCGCTCGTGATCCAACGTGCGTATCCACTACACCACGACATACGGACAACTGCAACAGGCTATTTTGTCACTTTAATCTAATTACGAAAACTTCAAACGTTATGAATCATAACTTTTCATTTTTTAGTATGAAGGACCCCTTGGACCAAAAAGATCTTCCAGCAGTGGGAATATAATGTTACCACACAACACCAGGTTAAATGGCGTTCTGGTGCAAGGGGTCCTTCGCGTCTAAATGCATGTCTGAAGGACTCGATTTTGACCCTTTTTCACGAAATAACACAAGTTGTGTATTTCAGTTTCATGTGATAACTATAATCATAACGCAATCGCACTAAGACTTTCACATATTGTGTACTTATATTTTCTCTTGCCGTTACATAAAACCTATGTATTTTTAGGACATTTTATTTTTTCGATTTCAACCGCACCACGTACAGGCCAAAATCCCGCCTTATCGTACCATCACCTTTGCCTGAATTTCAGGGAAGATTCTCTCATTCAGGGATCTTTTTCCTGAAATTCAGGTAATCAATCCCTGAAATTAAGTTGTGGATCCAATCAGTTCTTTTACCTGAATTAGAGCATTTCCACAACGTGGATGCTCTTATGTTTTCATGAGAAACGGCTCCGCCGGATCCGCCGCCGCCGCCGCCGCGACTTTAAACGTGAATATCTCTGAAACCGTTAAATATTTTTGGGGCGGACTTGGTGTACTATCTCTTTAGGCCTGGGAAATTTGTCTGGTTGTGTTTCGATACCCGCTGCTCACCACTAGGTGGCGTTGTAGTCAGAGCATAGGTAAACCTTTCTCTGACGATTTCATCTGAACGGCTTGTCTGATTTCTTTGAAATTTTATTACAATGGTCTTGAAGGATAGTCAATGTGCTGAAAAGGTTTTGGTGTAGCTGGCATAATTATAAAGGCAAGTTTTTTGCGTCTCAAAAAAAAAAGTTTTTCATCAAATGAAAATTCACAGATTCGCTTGGAGAAATATTTAAAAACTGTTCGATTCTAGGTTGCCAAGCATAAATATAGGATTGCCGACATGATAATTCGCTTTCCGTGCGAATCAAATTGCCATTTAAATGAAAAATCTCATTTATCTGACTTAATGTCAAAACCTCAATAACCATTATCACGATTAAAGTTTTTTCCATTAAACTTTTATGTGCCATCTCCCTAGGGCTTTAGATTTCACCCGCTTGTTTTTCGTGGCATTTGGTCATCACTAGATGGCGCTATAGACATGAATGCAGGTAAACATGTGTAACATCATATCTTCTGAACAACGTGTTCGATTTCCATGTAATTCGGGTATAATGATCTTGCAAGATAGGCAAAGAACTGACAAGATTTTGGTGGTGTTGACGAATCATGGAGACTCATTTTTGTATTTCAAAATAAGATTTTCTTTTCACAAAAATGGAAATTTGCTTCTTAATCAGGGAAAAGTAATTCTGTTTTGCTGAACATGATCATAGCATTCCCAGTGTTATAACTTACATCTCTTGTGAGCCAAATGGCCATTTTTTGAATATATGAAATTCTCACGACTTGAGTCCAATATCTACATTCCCCAGGCCACATCTGAGGATTTTGCTGCATCATGTAGGTTTGTGATATTGTTTATCATTGGATGGCACGAAAGACAGTAAATGTTTTTAGCACAATTTATTGGCATTTAATCTGTTTATGAAGTTTATTATTGTCAGACAAAGGCCTGAAAGTTGTTTTTTTTTGATTGAAATTGAAGGACCACCTCTCATACGGATTTTGCAGCCCATCAACATAATGTTTGATTTATATCTCCTTATACATTCTTTTTTTTTTCAATTACTAATTTTATTAACAGTATGGTTTTAAAATGGATTGAAAGGACAATGGTGCTGTTAGTGCTGGCATAATCATGTGGCATAGGGTAAAGTCAGCTAAATATATCTTAGTCTAGGCTGCAGGAGTGGATGGTCAGTATGGAGAATTTAAGGATTCAAGTGAGCTTGAAGTCAGGCCATTATATTCTGCTTTACCTGTCAGGCCTCATATTGAGGCCTGTATGTTGACTTTTCTGGTAATAAAACCTGTAATGGTTGACTTATTGCATAATGCAATTTACATAAGTGGACTAGTACACCCCTTGTGTCAACAAAGTAAACACTTCATTTCCAGAATTAGTGTCATTTCTCTCTCCATTACTGATATAATAATTTGATCCTGTTCCCAAGTCCATTTCTTTATCTCCAGTGGCTGTGAAGGCTTGGGCTTCCAGATGTCTGGGAATGCATTCTGGCCAGTTTTCAATGAATAAAATCCCAAATTATCACTCGGTTAATGCTGTTGAACATACTGTTGCATTTTGACAGCATAATTACAAATGCTGATAATTATTTCTTGAACTGAAAAAGTAGAAAGATTTTTGAAGTGAAATACATACCTGCTATATGGCACAACCCACCTGGGAAATTTTTACATGTATATCTAATTGAAGTAATCCATTGGAACCACTGATGATTTTCCAATAATAGAGAAGAAAAGCAACTCCAAGTAGGGATGACAATTTCATTCTGTATATTTCACTGTTAGTTATAGTATCTTCAGCAGTGAGCAAAGTTACAAACAGCTCCATACGCACAGTATATACAAGGCATCATGTGATCTTAGCCAATACACATTTATGAATAGGTGAGCCAGTAAATTATGTCTTGCTGTCATTTTCAGAAATTTGTTAAATGTTAAGCGATGACCTGACAGCGATCTACAAACGGTGTGATTCAGGTAATACAATACACACTCTAATTGATGAAAACAATACATAATCTTCTTATCTGGCAAGAACTAAGTAAACTGCACAAATGAATAAAGTATGGTGATATAGTGGGTATGTACCTATATTGAATATTTCTACATGTCATGAAGTTTGGATAAGGACTGTCATTTTAAGATAAAAAGGTATAATTTTCTTGGCAATCCACATCAGAATTGATGGAATCCTACAAATGTAACTCGCATGTTTCATAATTGTATATTCCCATGCGAGTTACAACAATTGTGGAGTGTGTATTGTAACACCTGAATCACACTATTTGTAGATCGCCGACAGGTCATCGCTTAACATTTAATAATTTCTGAAAATGACGGCATTTTAATATCCGTCCAACTTGACTGATATAATTTACTGGCTCACTATTCATAAATGTGTATTGGCTAGGTCACATTATGCCTTGTATATATACTGTGCATATGAAGCTGTTTGTAACTTTGTTCAATGCTTAAGATGCTGGAACTAATAGCGAAATATATTAGGAAATTATTAAAAATATTTGTTTTTGTGTCAGTAGATATATTAGGTGGACACAATGTGTCACATACCAAAATGTAGTTCAAGGTCAAAGGTTAAGGTCACTGTGACCCCAAAATCGTGAAATTGTTAAAAATCATGATTTTTTGTGTCCATTGAGAAATTGAGGGGAGACGGTTTGTCATGTACCAAAATTTAGGTCAAGGTCACTGTGACCCCAAAATCAGGAAATCATTAAAAATCAGGATTTTTTGTGTGCATTGATAGATTGAGGGAAGACGATGTGTTGTGTACCAAAATTGAGGTCAAGGTCAAAGGTCAAGGTCACTCCAAAATCAAGAAATCATTAAAAGTCACATTTTCATATGCCTGTCGAAGACGAGGTCATGTAATGCGATGATGCGTTATGTCCATTCATCCATTAACATTTGTTGTCCATGCGATAGCTCTAGTTTCAAGGTATGGATTGGTTCCCCATACATTTACTAATTTAACGGGGAGAGGAGTCCTTTATGAACTTCACACCTGTTTATTAACTCAAGAACAAAGGTTTACTTCATCACTTCCTTCTTCCTTCATGAAAAATTCTCTCGTCTGAAAGGAATCCATTTGCAGGAAAACTACTATTTTCTTGTGTTTGATTTCAGTGTGGGATATGTGAGCTCTCGGCTCTTGCTTCAAGGTCAACTAGTTACCAAGAGTTAAGCTCATTCTAGTTTATCATTCAATATAAGATGTGATATATGTTACATTCTCATAAGCAAAAAATTGTAGACCTTTCTCTGCTAGATCAATTGGAATCAAGGCTATTAAACAACCTTGAAATTTGAACCAATGTAATTCCAGATATACGGGCGTATATTGAAGCCACTTGGGCTCTTGTTTAATGTTGGTGGGCCTATTAAGCGCAAAATAAAATTGGTGTTGCCTCATACTGGGTTTCACCCGTTGGTGAAGAAACCCCTTCTCAGAGGTACTGTACTTCTACCAGTGATGATTCCTGATTGCTCATCCTGATTGCTCATCCTCCATGTGCCCCACACACTGTCCTGTCCTAAAAAAAATTGCCACCCCTAATAGGGAGTGTGCCCAAATTGGAGAGATCTAAAACCCTGTGAGTACCAAATTATGTGTTACAAAATTATCTGGGGAAATGCTCTTCGCCCGTTTTTCAAACGAGCTTTCATTATTTCTGAGAGTTATACTGTCTAACTAATTACTATGCACAGAATCTCCAATAATATATCTCGCACAATCACCAGGTGGGCTGAAAAGAGCTCCGTATATCCAGGGACGATATACCTTAATTATGGAAAAAACAAATCTTTCTCAAATGTTGTTCCCAATGCTTTTTTTAATTTTCTCTCGTTCCTAGAACGCTTTTTCCACTTTATTATGTAAGCTGTGTTCATAATGGGTTCGTGTATGATAAATGTCATGGAAGGATGTTGCGTTTAATTATGTATTGCATGTCTCTACTGATTTAATATCCAGTCACAAGTATACAACTAGCTGAAAAAGCCTTCGGTCAAAGATCTGAGCGTTAAGGGATAACCCAAGGAGATCATGAGTGACTCACCATGCATATACACCAATTGCATAAGTTTTTAATATCTTCAGAAAGCAAAAGAGGAGAGCTACGCAACTCTCACAGAATGTAAACAGAAATTTAAGAAAAGCATCACACAAGAGAGTTGTAATTTAGAAGTGAGAACAACATAAACTTACCAAATATCCTTGTGCAATAATATCACTGGAGGATGCTATAAATATGCTGCAATCACTGTAGAATATCTGTACAACCATGTACATCATCAAACAAGGGAGTCTATATACAAATACTGGTTTAAGGAACTGAAAAACAACAAATATGAAACAGGAAATGAAGAGAAGCTGCCATTTCAGAGTCCACTACTTTGGCAAGGGACTACCTGGAAAAGAGGGAAGTAATGAATATTAATGAGTTGAGATATTGATGATTATTCATGAGGGAAAGTCAACCCCATCAACTGAAGTGAACATGCACCAGTTTGACATTAAATACATGTACACGTGCAAATGATTATACCCAAATCTCATACATATGATAGCATTACATTCCAGTGCTTGTTGAAAAAAGTGTTTGGAAACACTGAAAACAATATACATGATATGAAATAATTAGTTTTAATCACCTATAAACTGAAGAACTGAGAATAACACCTGTTCTAGTACTTACACAGAACATATGAAACAAACTTTCTTCTTCTGATAATCTTCCAAGAGATGATCCACTATGTACTTATTTTTATCACCATCGTACATTACCTCATGCTCAGCATCAAGGTATCCATCTATGCCACTCAAAAGATGATTAACTCTCCCTTGATTTGCCTTGTACATGTATATGTAGACTGTAATGGTATACTTCGATTTTGACGAGGCTTATATCTGCCATATGTCCAATAAGGGATTGAGGTAAAATATTCAACAAACTTCACAGCTGTAGACCTGCATGAAAGAACAGACAAACAAGAACCGTCATGTTGCTTTTCTCTGTTATACATGTATAACCACTTCTTGGAAGTTATGGCATATTTGCGAACCTTCATAATGTACGATAGAAACATGAGAAATAAAGCATTTCACGAAACAACAATTCAATATCATGCAAATCATGTACATTGAAGGCTGGTGTTTCGATGTAAAAACCCATACCCGCAGCTCCTTCTGGGTCTGTTTTCTGTTGGGGTTGGCTGAACACACCCTGCAGCTGTCAAACTGGCTGTTGTTTTGGAATCGTCATTCTGTAAATATAGGAGCGACATAGAAAACTAGTTATATTGTTTAAATGAGTGTCTTATCTGAGGCATGCATGTAATATCAGACGAAAAGAATATTCATGGGTATTATACTTGCACATGTAAGAAGGCAGCAAGAACTATTGTATGTCATATGTGTCTGCAATGAATATATAAATAACCATTCTGCAAAGTGAGTCAGGGGCATTACATGAACATACATACGTACGCATTTGGGGCCTGACTCTCTCATGCCTAGAACTTTGTCATGCCTCGGTTCAGCAAGCTCAGGAAGTAGAGCTCTGAATTTAAAGTTGTTTAGTTTAGATAACATTTGATGTTCCCACAGGTTTTTATCAGCGAAAATTCTCTCGATGTGCAGCTCGTAAAGGTTCAACATTTCGCACAACAAAATCCAGCCATGGAAATTGTGTCACCTGCGATTGGCCCGGACACTGATAGTAAAAATGGCTTTCTTTCAAATGTAGTTCGTTATTAGTGTTTTTGAGACAGAAGGAGCTGCTTTTGGACTCTTCTACTAATGTAATTGGTTTGTCTTTTAATACGTCCTTCACCTCCAAATTTCCAGCCACTTTGTTATCTATGTATACAACATCATCATGTGAAGCTTCCGAATATGGGTATAGAAGACTGACAAATATCCCACAGTGCTCGACCTTGGTGTTGAAACAGGACAGTATGCCTACCAGGTTCATATTCCTGGATGGTTGATCTGTTTTGTCGGAGGCCAAACACAGTCGCTGATGTCCTCTTGAAGGTGGTGTAGAGCATGTTCTGTTACAGTGCGTTTTGGTTTTGTTTGTTTTTTGGTCATTGTGGTTCCACAATTTTAGGATGTGAGGCGCAGTTTTCTGGCAATGTGCCATTCTGGGCATAACACCTGTTCACGTGTTCTTTCCTTCAGGCTGCGACACTCAGAGAGGAAGAGACTCTTTCCCCATGCAAAATGCATCACAATTCTCTTTTAACTGAGCCTTTGTCATACCATTACATTCCTCTACCACATCTGTACCATATGACATCTTGACATTTAATCTTGAGTTTTGTGAGTCCCGTTGCATCTTCCGTTTTTTTTTCCTAGCCCTCTTTCTTCTGGCTTTGGCACTTGGCATTTACAGATAGCTCATTTCTTCTGTCCATGATATGGAAGTTGGATGTGGCTTCCGTGTTCGTCACCTTTTCCCACACTTTGGCAGACCACTGGCCCACTAAATTGCGTCGAAGGGCTGCACCATTGTAGTTGCTGGTTGTGGAGATAGTTGGCTGTTGGTTGATAGCAGTGTTTCTTTTACTGAACAAACGGCCGTATTGCACCAATCAGTTTGACCGAACCCATGGTAGAAGCTATTCCGTCATGTCCGTAGGCCTATGTAGTGTTTCAGCCGACGGACAGCTTCAACACGGTTGTTTTCTTTAGCACGCATCTTAATGGCACATCGGGCAATGGTAGACAGTCGCACTCTCGTTGATTTCGTCAATATGTTCATTTCTTTGTACTGTGGATTTTGATCGATCAGTTTCTCTAGGCTCGAACGAACACATTTAGCCACATGCTTGACACATTCCAACTTTCAGATTTGTTGACAGTAGACTGGATCCTCGGCAACAAGCGTTGTAAACGTTGAACTCTCCCCATCGGCTATGAGTTGTGTGTGCCTTAACCCGTACTTCTCCTCACATTCATTGAATGCAGTCAGCATAATGTCTGTCTTCATCGACTGAGAACTGTCATCCCAATTCTTATTGCACCCTTGGTTTCGTACTTGCTCACCTAGCGTTTCAGCACGTGTACTGACTGCATAAATTTTAATTCGCAAACCAATATCTATGATGCGTTTGCTGTTCAGACCTAGAACTACATCCACTCGACCTAAAGCGTGTAAGTATGCTTGTGTGAATGCTTACACATTTGACTGATATGGCCGGTATTCCCTCGTGGTAGGAATTGGAATGAATGGCATATTTCTTCTCTTCTTCTGCAGCGGTCAGCATTTCTACATTTAACTCTTCTTCCGAACACTTGCCAACGCCTGTCTCCAGCTGTGTAAATGTGGTGTCAGACAGTGCTGAGATGCCCATGGTATTGAGAGACTCGGTTGATTTGTCACCCAAGGCAATATACAGTTAATGTTGAAGCCAGTCCACTATTCTGTGTGATTTAACGTGTCTTGCTGGCCTCAAATTATTTGAATATCAATCATAACCAATTTTTTTATTTATTTATTTTTTGATAGTTTGCCATTTAACAACACACTCATTTTGTAATATAAAAGAACTTACTTGTGATGTATAGAAAATAGGGGTAACGTGGATAAGGAAATGAATTTCTGTTATACATGCGTATTTTCGTATGATACTTGAAATATGTATACTACATATGTATGGAGTCATAAAGTTGGTTATACATGTATGTCATAACTACAGGGTGTGAATTAAGGAAAAAGATATTTAGCAGTCAAACATATTTCTTTGGACAGAATTAGATAAGCCATAATGGTTCAACATGGCCAGTAAAAATACATTAACCATAAATGTGCAAGATCAAACTTGGATCATACATGCGAACATAATGATAAAGTCTGACTACTGTTTGACTATTGCAGCTCGAGGGGTGTTCTTCACTTAACAGGCTACCCTGTATAAATATGTTCAAAAATATCAAATAAATTAGGTCGGGGGGAGAGGGAGTGAGGCGTTATATGCCTAAATGCATGGCTGCATATGTTTGTTCTAGTTACATGGCATGCACTTGGAAAGGGCGGACAGGTGGGTGTTGTATGTTGTATGCCTAATATACGGTGGCTCATAAGTGACATTGGTTTTTTTTTTAATTATGATTTTTTTTTTTTTTGCATTATCACCTAGGTGGAAATTATTATCACCCGGGTGATATTATTATCACCTGGGTGGAAATTATTCTCACCTGGGTGGAAATTATTTTCACCTGGGTGGAAATTATTTTCACCTGGGTGGAAATTATTTTCACCTGGGTGGAAATTATTTTCACCTGGGTGATATTATTATCACCTGGGTGGAAATTATTTTCACCTGGGTAATAATATTATCACCTGGGTGGAAATTAATTTTACCTGGGTGGTATTATTATCACCTGGATGGAAATTATTCTCACCTGGGTGGAAATTATTCTCACCTGGGTGGAAATTATTCTCACCTGGGTAGAAGGAGTTCGCATGAAACAACGGAGTGAACGGCGCTGGTATGGGGTGCATTCCACACCTAAATGATGTGCGGTTAAAAATAGACATGGCTTCGGGTCTTCGGGCTTAAATATATGTGAAATCTTTAAAAAAACCGCTGTAAAATTATATATTTTCCAAATGGGCACACTCATGCCATTATTCCAGGAGGCAAGTGAGCTATTGAAATTGAAAATTGAAATTTAAAATGGCGAAAAAAACAGAGGGTCGACCTACTCGTTTTTTGTAAAATTTTATCGCCATAAAGGATCATCATTTTCCTTTCCCGAAAAAGTGAGGATTTTGGCCTGCCTGATATTCAATTCCGGAAACGATTAACTCCGTTGTGTCGCGTAGTTGAGACCAGCAAGCAACAGCCTGTAACCATCTCGGTCATCTATACGCGGTAAGACTGAACCTGGGGTCGTGTGTATCCATGTTCAGCCTACTTTCTGCAATTGCAGGAGGGAATTTCCATAAAGCAATACCACGTGACTTCGTCAGCCAATCAGCTAAAGTCTACCGACTTAACCCCAACGTAACTCGCCATTTTCGAGTCATGTGATGAACTACTTGTTCAACATTTCAGATCCACCACACCTCTTGTATGATACGAAAGTTATTCCTACCTATATATTTTGTAAGCTCAGGCAATATCTGTTCCAGAAGTGGTATGAATACCTGTAATTTATCAGATTTCTCGAGTCTGTTCTCCGCCGGATGAAGGCCGAACAGAATCCGGTAAAACACCGGATATCGCTCCGCGATAATGGAGACACACGATTCGGAAGCCATCTTAGTGTACGCAGATGCAGCAAGCAAATGTTATATCTTCGTTTGAAGAAATGGTTACGTCCAGCAGGGTGATACTATAGATTTCAGTTAGTAGAAAGGGAAGAAGAATTACCATGCTGTCAAAAACAGGCGACCTTCCTTATTCTGAAATTAGGGCCATTTGTGCGAAACCGTGACCTAGTGTGGAGTGCACCCATAGTGACAGTACGTCATGTACATGTACATACGGGCAATCTGTGGTCAAATTGACTATAATATTAATACGATAAAATGAAAATATATAATGATTTTCACCCACGTGAGAATAATTTCCACCCAGGTGATAATAATATCCACCCAGGTGAGAATAATTTCCACCCAGGTGAAAATAATTTCCACCCAGGTGATAATAATATCCACCCAGGTGAGAATAATTTCCACCCAGGTGATAATATTATCATCCTGGTGATAATAATATCCACCCATGTGAGAATAATTTCCACCAAGGTGATAATATTATCACCCAGGTGAAAATAATTTCCACCCAGGTGAGAATAATTTCCACCCAGGTGATAATAATATCACCCAGGTGAAAATAATTTCCACCCAGGTGATAATAATATCACACAGGTGAAAATAATTTCCACCCAGGTGATAATAATATCCACCCAGGTGAGAATAATTTCCACCCAGGTAATAGTATTATCCCCCAGGTGAAAATAATTTCCACCCAGGTGAGAATAATTTCCACCTAGGTGATAATGCAAAAAAAAAATACATATTGTTCTTCTAACATCAAATGGTCCAAATGTGGGCCTTTTCGTCATACCAATTGTGTAATGTTTGACTGCTATTTTAGATATATAATTCCATATAGCATTATCCCCGCAATCATAGGTTTCTATTGAGCACTATGGAATAGCTTGGCAATTTGACATCCCTATATCATAGTACTGCGTGTGAATGCAGTAAATGGCACCTCACAAACAAATCGCACAAATGTTGTGTTGTCTGTGTGTAAGATTTCATTAATTGCTTCTAAGTGCACCATTTTATAAACCTCGCGATTCCCTGCGTCCGGTTCCGGTGTAGCAATAATGGTTGTCCCGCAGTACTGGTTGTCCTTCGGACAACCTGTATCTGGCAGTGGTTGTCCTGACTGAAACTGGGTGTCCCCCTCCGGGGGACACCCAGTTTCAGGTACGAGTTGTCCACTGGATACATATTACTCTTGTACATGTTGTAATGCATTATATATTATATTTGCATCCGGACAACTATTCATGGGGGACAACCTGTCTTATCACAACAGTGGCAATATTAGTTGTCCCCCATGACGCGCTGTCCATCATATTATCGGATAATATAGGTCACGGTATAAAGGTGACACATTTTCAGTGGCTCGGCAGCGGTCCCAAGTAGTGCAGGGGAAAGAGGCCCGGTAATGTGGATCAGAGGGGTTGCAGTAAGTTGTGGGTTCGAATCCCATCCGCGTCACATTATTTTTTTTATTACGGTACATAATCGTATTTTCCATGCTAATTTTTTCACGGATCATTTGGGATTAATGACGCCAGGTGTACATTATATTTTGAGGCTAAATTTTTGTTACATATATTTTAATGTTCCTATTACTTAGTTCTATTTTCCAAATATATTTGGCGTATTATTCGTCAGTTTCTTCCTATCACAGTCAACAGTGTTTTTGTTGAACTGATGTACACTTTTTATATACAACAACATATTTCGCTATCAAATTAATCCATGTAGGCCTGTATAATAAGATGGAGGCAAACTAACACAATTCTAATTTTGAAATAGACACTGTAGGTACAGAATTTGAGGCATTTTGTATTGCAATGTGGTTGTTTCAGGTTAATCCGAGGGTGGTGAATCCGAATCTGCTTGTTCCCAGATTAATTGTACATACGGAAACATCAGAACTGCTAATTAACCGTAATGACCAAGTCACTTGAGCATTTGGTGTCAAACTTTACCGGGTTTTTGTCCGTCTTCCCTCCGCCGCCACCCCACTCACTCCACCCCCCAATATATAATATCTTCCTAGCCTGTGCGAAACGACAATTTCTGCAAGAAATATTTAGCTTTTTAGAACGAAATTATTAACGATGACTTGTTCAGTATACTGCACCCCCCCCTCCCCCATTCCCTCCCCTCTCCGCTACCCCCCATTATCCTGAATACCGATATGTTTAACCATTTCCATTAGGGGGTGAAACTTGACAAGATAATGTAATACAATTAACAATGGTCACTCTAATGGCCTCACGGTGAAGTCATCTTCCTTGAAAGTAGTTTTAAATCTATTTTAGCCAATTTTCATTATAAATATTTTTCGTACTCCTTTAGCTAGGGGGTGAATACTGTGTGATGACGTCACAGTGACGTCATTATTAAAAAAGGCATTTTTGTGTTTCATTTCTTCGCAAACACTGCATGATAAATTAATAAATCAAATAGTTTTAGTCCACTTTTCCATGCGGAAAAGCAAACGTTTTGAAGAAAACTCACGAAAACATCACTTTTCTGATACCCACATGGCTTCCATTTTGAATTTAACCATTATTCTCTGCACATAGACTCAAAAAGACCCCAATATGATAAGCTACAAAGCTACGGAGTGTCAGCTCTCAAGTATTTATCGTTCCGGAGAGAGGATAGAAAGTTTGGTACGAGGGCCCCGATGTCCCCCCCCCCCTCCCACCCGGCCTGGTAGGGTTAATCCCACCGCATGGCATCACCACACAAGAATTTTTGCGGGAAAATTGCATGAACTCAAATTGGAAAAATCTGATTGAAAATTTCGGCCCAATAATTCAGATGCGACTTTGTGAATTTGAATGTGAATTTGATTACGCGCTTTCATCTCCTAACCCTAAGGGGTATTAAAACTATTTATACCGGTGTGTACGAAGATAACAAGAGAGCTGATACTTTCTGACTTTCCCACGAATCTTATTGTCGTCATTTTGAGACTATTTGCATGATAGTATGTGCAAAGGATCATGGGGAAATGACGGTCACGTAATATCCCCATAAAATTGTGCTTTCGGTCATTTCGTATTTTTCTTGCCTAATAGAGCATAAAAGTAATTTATTTTGCCAAAACTAATTATTTTCTATCATATGAATTAGTTTTTTATATAAAATATCGATAAATTTAGAAAATCAGTCCAAAAAAGAAGAAGCGAAAAATGACTTCCGAAAAGATGACGTCATTGTGACGTCATGATGGCGACCATCTTGAATTGTTTAGCATTTCATCATAGAGTTTGACTCAAATATATAGTATGGAAAGTTTCAGCCCTCTACCCAAGATATAACGAAAATAGATGGGGCGTTGAAACTCCCCCACCCTCCATCCTCAGGCAGGGACAACCTCCAAATCACCCAGACCTGGTGGGGTTAAAACAATCCATTTATCGGCTACGCATACTATCATTGCCTTATTGAGCCACTTTACATGCTGAGGCCTCGTACTGGACAACTATTCCCAGGTGACGGACAACCCTTAATACGACTTAGTTATAATCGCGATAAAACCTGGACAACCACTTCTATCGTCGGACAACGTATCCCCGGGTGTAGTTGTCCATGGACAACCTATGATAGTATCAGTTGTCCCGAGACAACTCACAACAGTACATGTTGTCCATGGACAACCTGTCTCAGTAATGGTTGTCCGACGGACAACAACTAACCAAGACAACGTTCACCTTCACACCGGCACTTTCTTGATGTGGAGCTTCGAGGAATCAGTTAGCACAGCGGGTTAGAAAGAATTCTTCAATGGTAACAATTGTTTATTTCTTTGTTCAATCCTTCTACACTTGGGCAACCAAATTCTTTCCTCTTCATTCTGCTTTCCATGACTTGATCTCATTTGATTCACTCCAAATATGTAGTCCTTCGCATGAAGGGGATCCACTCAACAATGAATCTTCACTTTCACAGATAGTCACAGTTATATTCTGGCACGTGAAAGCGTCCATAGAAGCCAAGTAGAGGTAAATTACAACACATATAAGGGAAGTGGGAAGAGGTGCCGACATACTGACAGAGCCACTATCAGGATACTCCCTCATTGCACGAGTTGAAGTGGAGTTTTTGTGTGTGGGCAGGGTGCCATAGGTTTGGAGGATATTATTTATTTATTTTATGTCTGCTTGAAAAGTGACAACCTCCCCCCCCCCCCCCATTATTCCTTTCGTTATCTCAATCGGAGAACACATCTTGGCGGTTGATGTTTCATATTATAGCAGATATTTGACCTCAGGTATGCTATAATCCTTTCACCTGTATCTTTTATGTTATTCTTGTTTACCATTCCTTATTTCTATTTCTTTCTGAAAATTTGTTTTTCATGACCCATTATGACTTTTTTACATTTTTATTTTGTACCGTTCGAAGTCCATTGTGGTTCGCTTCAGTTGTTTGTTTAAAATGGTTGTAATTAGTGTACCACTTGTAAAGGGTCAGCGTGACATTTGTAATGTTCGGTAGTTTCCGTCACTCGCCGGTTATGTAACTCATTATCGCTGGTTGTTTGACTGATCTTTAAATTTCTATAGTTTGTCAAGTTTATTCCCATAAAAGATCAGTGATGTTTCTATGTAATTTGAGTATTTTGATCCATCCGGGAAAGTTATGCGAGCGATCCACGTGGTGTGCAGATTCGTTCATCTTTCTATCCGTCCGCCATCTTTGTAAACTGCGTCGTGACGTCCCATCTTGTAGACTGAATTGTTTTAGCATTTCATTGACAACTATGTAAGTATCAACTCCATAGCTAACGAGATATTGTTCCATAAGTCTGTAGCATATTTTGTAACGTAAAGATCAGGCATGAACTCAGTTATTTCATGGATTAATGTAATGTAAATCATCGTGTAGTTCTCTGCAGATACGATTCGATTCGATTCGATTTATTTCTATACATGGAACATACAGAAATATTAAAAGGTTCATATTAAAAACTACAGGACAAGACAAATGCATATACATACACATACATATAGATACATACATGTGCACACAGATAGAACATGGTACCTTAACAAGGCTATTTTGGTCAAACCCAGTGTGAGTAAATACAATTTACCCATATAATCAGTCATGTGGCAGGGATGCAATTTCGTTCCTTTGCTCTCTCGTTAAGCAGTTCATAGAAAAATTGCCCTATTATTGGCGAAAGATGCATTGGTGGGTTAATAAGAAAATAAAAAATTTCCAGATCCGTCAACTTAGGGAAATATTGGCAAATGCTACTTATGTTGTTATAAAATATATCTCTTAGTTTTTCGCCGCTAGGACATTTGCACAGGAAATGAAATTCATCTTCTACTGTTTTGTCGGTTGTTATACATCCCTTGCACAATCTTTTATCTCTGTCTATATTTCTGTATCTACCCGTTTCTATTTCAAGCCTGTGTGCACAAATTCTGAGTTTTGTTAGGGCCTGTCTGAAATTTCTGTTTTTAATGAATTGTAAGTAGTTTGCAATGCAGTAATTTTGTTCTATGTGCTTATAGTGGAGAAGTTTCTCCGACTCTTTCAACTTAAGTTGATAGTATTGTATATATTTTGCAGTTAGTTTATCTTTTACATTTGATGAGATTCTTTTGCGTTTTAAAGATGAGTGCGGAATCTCCTCTAACATGATATCATTTTTTTTCATGACAAGATGGGAATAGCTGTGCCATCCAATTCCACTGGTTTGGAGTGATTTGCTACAAAGTACTGCATCCCGAAGTATAGGTCTGTCAGCATTATCTTCAAGATGTGCCATATAATTTAGAACGTTTGTATGAATGTCGACAATAAGAGGAAATCGTCCAAGTTCTCTTTTACATGCGATATTGACTGTATTTTTACCAACTTGAAGATTTAACTTGCAGAACTTTGTATGAACTTTCTCAAATGGTTCAGATTCAGTTAGCATAAAAAATTTGTTAAGGTCGTTGTTTTGTAATTTGGTTAGGAGTTCTGAGCCCCAAATTTCGGAATTGTATAGAATTATTGGTTTGACAAGGGTGTCAAAAAGCTTATTGTATAGTTCAGGTGGTGGATTTAGACCAGAAAATGTTTTGTGTAATTTATACATAGCTTTTAGACCTTTCTTTTCCAAGTCAGTTTTTGTTTGGGAAAAGTTTCCATTAGAATTGAGTGTACAGCCAAGATATGTGTAACTGTCAGCCATATGGATTTCTGTAGAACCAAAATGAAAAGAGTTTGTGTTTACTTTGTTTTTTTCTTTTTTGAATAACCATACAGTTTGATTTAGTTGAATTCACAGTAAGATGCCATTTTATACAGTAGTCATATAGTATATCAAGACAATTTTGGAGACCTTGAGGTGTTTCTGACATGATCAATAAATCATCAGCCCATAAGAGATGAGAAAGACTTTCTCTCTCCAGAGTTACAGGTAGACATGTTTCAGCTGGGAATACCAGATCATCTACAAATAAGTTGAACATAGTTGGACTAAGGTTATCACCTTGCTTAACACCCTTTTGAGACTTGAAGGCACTCGTAATACCACCATCGATTTGTACTGCTACATTGTTTTGGTGGTACAGAGATTTAATAATATTATAAAATTTTCCACCAATGCCAAGTCTAAGTAACTTTAGTAGGAGGCCATCTCTCCATACACAGTCAAATGCTTTCTGAAAGTCAATAAAGCATAGATATACTTTCTTATTAAGTTTTTGGACATATTTGTTTACAATAGTTTTAAGAATAAAGTGATTATCAGCAGTACGTCTGTTTTTACGGAATCCTGACTGATTGTCAGAGATAAGGTTATTCTCATCCGTGTATTGGTTTAGTCTGTTGTTTAATATGCTGGAAAATAATTTTCCAAGACAACTGGAGATAGTAATACCTCTATAGTTCTTTGCGTCAAGTTTATCTCCTTTCTTATGAAGGGGTTTGATATATCCTTCCGCCCAAGATTGTGGGAGTATTCCACTATCAAAAACTGCGTTGAAAAGTTTTGCAAGGGGTGACAATATGATGTCTTTCCCATATTTCAACATTTCATTTGATATACAGTCGAGGCCGCAAGATTTTCCGATTTTCAAATTTTTTAGGGCCTGGATGATTTCTTTTGTTTTTATATGACTATCCAAAATTGAAGTCTTTTGATTTTTTTTCTCTTGACTTTAACTCGCCGAGTAGTTCTTGGGATTGTTGATCTTGATAATTCAGAGTGTCAGAATTGAGCTCTTCGAAATGTGAAAATAGTTTTTCATTAAAATGTGGTGGAAGATCCAAATCATTTTTATTTTTTTCAATTAAGTTATTTATTATTTTCCAGTATTCTTTAGGATTATCATTTTGTAGATGTTCAAGTTTATTATATATTTCATCTTTAACAAGTTTTTCTTGCTGTTTTTTCTTTTTCTTTAGTTTATTCTTTGTTGTTCTCAATTTAGTTTGCAGATTACTATCATGTGGGTTATCAGCAAGCTGTTTGGCTGTGGTTTTAAATACATTTTGAAGTTGTACAATATCTTTTGAGTTGTTTTTCGCAATTCTTCTCTTTTTAGCCTTGAATGTTTTTTGAGGTTTTGGTGGGGAGACTGTATGTGCTGCGGACAGAAGTATGTTGTTAATGGTTACTATTGCGTTATCGATACTAGTTTTATCAGAATTGATCTGATGATTCATGAAGTTTTGTATTTTTGACTGGGATACCGTTGATAGTAATTCCTGTCTATATCTGACACTGTTTTCTTCAGTTAGATTGTACTTCAGCGGCATGGGGTGCAAAGTTAGATTACTTGTGAAATCTAAGTTATCACTTTTGTTACATTTAAACAGAGTTGATATTGGGCAATGGACTGATTGGTGTGTTAGTACCTTAACATTAATACTAACCACATTATGAACAGTGTTCTGGTGTGCAAGTACATAATCGACTGCACTGTTTCCCAGGTGTGTATGACATATTAATTTACCCACATAATCGCCTGGAGTTCGTCCGTTTAATATCCGGACACCAGATGCGAGGCAAAGTTCAGTTAGTAATTTACCATGATGTCTTTGGTGTGTACAGTTATCTTGAGAGTGTCTTGCATGGTGAATACTGTCCGAAATGTAGTCATCTGGCAATGGGATGTATTTATCATCATCACATCTAAT
>JAVTVY010009494.1:0-48837 GCA_036873755.1 Hanleya hanleyi
GTTCGTGCAAATGCTTCGTAAGCGATAACTCCTAAATGCTTTGTCGGATTCCTCCGAAATTTGGCATCTGTATTCTTTGCGACAAGATGTCTGTTGGTATTACGTTTCAGCAAGATCCGCCTGTAGGTGGCGCCACTGGGTCTTGTTCCAATATTTAGTGCATGTCCGTGCAAATACTGCGTAAGTGATAACTCCTAAATGCTTTGTCGGATTCCTCCGAAATTTGGCATCTGCATTCTTTGCCACAAGACGTCGCTGGTATTACGTTTCAGCAAGATTTGCCTGTAGGTGGCGCCACTGGGTCTTGTTCCAATCTTTAATGCATGTCCGTTCATGTTTGTTCAAATCCTTCGCGATAACTTGCGAACAATTTGTCGGATTTCTTCGAAATTTGGTAAATGCATTCCCTGCGACAAAACACCGTTGGTGATGCGTTTCAGCAAAATCCACCCGGAGGTGGCGCCACTAGAGTTCATTCCATTATTCCATGCTGCAAGTGGTAACTTAGAAACACTTGGTCGAATTTCTTTGAAATATCCTACATATGTACCTTCTGGGTAACATGAGAAACGTTGCGGCTCATCGGATTCTTCTCAAATTTGGCATGCATTTACCATGCCAGGAGCTGTTGCTTGGGATTGCCTTTCGCTCACTTGCACTCACAGGTGGCGCCACCTGGTGGCAACATCACAAATTCGTTTCCGGGTAATAACTTGAGAACTGACCATCGGATTCTTCTCAAATTTTGTATGAATGTATCATGACATAAGATGTCGCTTGATAATGCATTTCACTGACTTGCGCCTAGAGGTGGCGTCACCTGGTGTCAAAATCTAAATTTGGTTTCGGGGCAATAACTTGAGGACCCTCATCGGATTCTTCTCAAATTTGGTATGCAGATGTCCCCACGATACCATGTTCCTTGGGATTGTATTTTTCCCGCTTCTGCCTACAGGTGGCGTCTCCTGGTGGAAAATTTGTTTCCGGGCAATAATTTGGCAACTGCTCATCAGATTATTCTCAAATTTTGTATTCATATGTGACCCGCCCCAAATAACATGAACACCGGTGGGCATCTAGTACCCGCAATAACTTGAGGACCCCTCTTCAGAGTCTCAAAGTTCATATGCCGATACCATGACATGAGATGTCATTTGGGATTGTGTTTTGCCTGCTTGCACCTACAGGTGATGACTCCTTGTGGCAAAGTCTAAATTTGGTTTCTGGGCAATAGGTTGAGGATGCCTTCATATTCTTGTCAAATTTAGTTTGCAGATAATATGCCATGAGTTGTCTCCTGGGGTTGCATTTCGGTTACATGATTTTCATGCTACATGGACGGTAAAGAAAATATATTGCAGTAGCAATCAACATTCAGTCAGCCATTCGGAGTTGATCTCAAAACCTGGGAAGGTGGAAAGACCCCTCTGCTTCTTACGCCTGTGAAGTAGCTGTTGCCATCCTCATGAATATCTTCTGAAACCGACAGCGCTTATAAATATTGCTGCCATTTTGGCGGGGGATCTAGCATCCTCTGGCTGCTTGTTTTAAAATATGGCTAAATGTCGGGTAAATGGAAACCCTTTTATATATTTGCATGTTTTATCTGTTGTCTGATGTTTGTAGTTGTGTATGTTTTATATGTATGTATGATTGCGTTTTAGCCCTGCTGGGCACAACTTTTACGCATTGCTTTGTTTTATTTTTATTATTTGGGGATCCCAATAAAGATATTCACGCTAATATACAAATACAAAAGGCACTAGGTAAATTTGTAACTGAATCTAAACGTTTCTATATCCTGCTATTGCATCCCATTTTTCGCAAATCAATCATTAAATGGCCATTATAACTGGCAATTTATTCGTGACCATCGATTACTCTTTTGTGATCACTCGATATTACTTTTTCTGACACCCCGGGCTCTCTGACTCTTTTGATATTTGAGTTTATATTTCTTTTGCACTGTATTTTGTTCATTCATTTATCTTATCTAATTCCCTTTGACTTCCGTATAAGTCTATATTATGCATTTGTCACTATGTATTTCCTGTACATTTTACTTGGAGACGCACTAATAAGTTCGGCTTATTGGGCTCCTGTCGTCAAATAAACTACTTAAACCAACTTTTACGCAAATAAACTATACTCTATTGACACATTTGTATGATTGGTACGGTAAAGTCTACAACATTTGGCTTGGATATAATCCCTTAATTTTATAGCATCGAGTATCTACAGACCATACACCACAATATTATCTACAGACCATACACCACAATATTATCCATTCAATGATTTGTTATTGGTATGCCAATACTTTATCCCTGATACAACCAAACTTGTACCGGTACCGTATGGGCTTGGGATCAGTTGTCGTACATTTTTCACGGTTTATTTCAATTTTATATAAAGAGAGACACAAAAACTGACATGGTTAGTGCTGGGATCAAGACCCGTCTCTGTGAGGAGTTTCGTGGGTTACGTGACTTGCCCCTGCACGGGCGCAGTTATGACTTTTTGGATACGAGAGAGAGAGCAATTCTGGTACGGCAGACGAAAGTCGCAATTTTCACGCTGAATTTTTGTAAATATCCTCGTTCGTGCACTTAAATAGTTTATTGGGGTGGTTTTAGAAGAAATAATGTACTAATTGTACAATTTATCAATCTGACCGGGTCACAATCAAAGACTGACCAGCGAGTGTTGTTATTTGGACGAAAAACGAGATTATTTTATTTCTCCTTAAAATCGACGGCAATCATCAGAGGTATAACTCTGGCCGTCATCCACTATAAATTATCCGATTTTAATTCTAATAACATGTTTGCAGTCCTGAAGAAATACTCGTTTCAGATATAAATATTTCTTAATATATATTTTATGCTAATTTATGACGAAAAATCTAACCGGAAGATGACACCTGATTTTAATACGGGAAATGCGAGTTTGCTCTTCGTTCGGAGACCAAGGACTGTGCCCCGTGTCACATGACTTAAACACAGCTGTCGAAGTGGGATTGTCGTTTGGCCTTGATGACCATCATTGATGATTCATGTTACATATATTGGTTGGCGATAAAATAGACTGCCCGAGTGATTGACACCACAAGTGAAGATGCCACAGAAAACAATTAAAAAAAGAATACTTCCAATCTAGATGGAGAAAACCATTTATGAATTGATGTGATATCTGACGGTCGAATTACGACCGTCAGATATCACATCAATTCATAGATGCTTTTCTCCATCTACTTCTAATCATACTAGGAAGTAGAAATTTTGACAGACAAATTAAACTTCACCCCTCGCACATACGCAATCCACATAGAAAGTCACAGACCTAGTAGGGCTCTCCCCGCGAAAGGAGCGGGGAGGGCCCTACTAGGTCTAACAGTCACCACAAACTCTGAACGCGCGCACGTGCGAAGTGTACGGGAATTGTTACGACATCCGATCCCAAGCAAGTACACTACAAGCTAGTACAAGCGCCGAATGAGTGTCTCCCGTCACACTCCTCCCCACCTAAATCTTATCCCCTTCCAAAACCAACCCAGGTTCTCTACTAGTCCGAAGCCGCACGCTCCTGTCCACGAACCGGTGATCATGGCACCAGACGAGAAGAAGCCCGATCGGGATTCGATCCCTCCACCTCTGGCTTACGAATCCACCCTGGAGATTCAGTTCTCCATCTCTTGTGTGCTTTGGCATGACACTCCATCCCGTGGAGCATGTTTTCCATCCTGTGGAGCAAGATATGGCCGAAAGTACACGTTTTTCGGCCTCTCTGGACAGAGTGCAAGATACCGATGAACGGGGGCGGAGGTAGGTGGATAATCATGTAGCCTATCAGGGTCCTATTTATGTGGTGTTATGATCAAAGCTGAAGACATGCACAACCCAGTCTGTAAACCTCAAATAATCGAATCTAAGGTTCGGTACCGCAAATTATTGATCTACGTCGATGCCCTATTTTTTACTGTTATCGGACGTGGATCATAGGTTTGCAAAGTCCTTTCTCTGTTATCTTTGGTAATATAAAAACATTCGATATGGACATCGTAATAAAACACTCGTTGAATACTGCCTGTCTCGAGCTGAAAAAATCCTGATGTCACACTCCACAGTCCACAAAGTGACGAGTGCGTTGACCCGAGACACTAGAAAATTTATGATGGGTCTACGGTAACGTCCGCAATTTATATTATGTGTATTAACAATACAAATGATATTTCTAGTCCCGCCTGTTGGTGGCTGATCGGGCCAAAAATCCCAAGTAGTGAATGAAATGCTGAAGTCATTTCGTTTTCAATTCTTCAACATCGAAATTCAGGAATCGCAAATTTTATGGTAATGAAATCAATTCTTTCCTGCTCCAATGGATGGCTTGTCGTGCACCGTGGTCTGGACTACCGCAATACAGTTAGTTCAGCTGAGTTCATCAGCGGTTCTCTAGTCAGTTTAACTGACTTTACAACAACAGATGTGTATACTAGTAACCTTGGCAGTATATTTCATTGAAAACGGACGGACCATGTGATAAAAATGACTCCAATCGGGAGAATAATGCGGGCTTGTCTGTCAAAATACGCACAACAGCTCTAACTGTGTAGCTTATTTACGGAAACGGGATCTTGACAGAGAGGGAATTGTGATCACATCTCATCTATGATTAAATAGGACCCTGATAGGCTACATGATTATCCACCAACCTCCGCCCCCGTTCATCGGTACCTTGCACTCTGTCCGGAGACCCCGAGAAACGTGTACTTTCGGCCATGTTTTGCTCCATAGGATGGAAAACATGCTCCACGGGATGGAATGTCATGCCAAAACACACAAGAGATGGAGAACTGAATCTCCGGGGTAGAATCCAGCGCTCTACTGAGCTAAAGGGAAATTCCGTCTATAGTTACAGGCTAGTACAATCGCTGGATAGGTGTCTCTCGTTACAAACATCTTTTATAACTATTGGGGATAAGGAAAGGTAGAATGGAATGTTAACCCGGGTATGTAAAACAAATGATATGTGAGGTTTACATACAAAAAAACTCGTGTGTGACGGTAATGTGTGGGGGGGTTCTCGACTCAAAACTTTCCAACTGATATTCTCTGTTATGGCCTAACGGGTTTTCCACAAATTCCAGTCGGGTGTCCTGTGAAGCTAAAACTGGACAGTTTTGGAGAACATGATTGTTGAACATGAAGGGAAGATCGAATCGAATTATTTTAGTGTTTGCGACGAACTACCCTGTACACAGTGGATAATAAGCTTCGTGCCTTCGCTGGTATTAGCCACTGCAAATGTTTGATCGCCTACGTTTACATCTTAACGTAGACATAATCTCCTCATTCTTGCAAAAAAAAAAACACGCTCCCTGGATTGGTTCACCATGCGCTTCGCGACGATTGGACAGAGTAACGGGCGTGACGCAAAAGCCAGACAAATTCAATCCGTGTGCTACGGATCTTCCAACCATCTGGCGACGGAGCAGCGAAGACAGACAAATGGTCTGCAACATATGGTAGTGACGAACTACTCTGACAAATAGGAGCCGTCCAGTATTTCCCCCAATAACAAAATAACTTAATTGGGAATGGCCTGGTCGTCTCCTTGGTGTCAAGCCGAACAAAACTTGGAGTACTACAGTTTTTAATTCAATGTCACATCTAATCTTTAGGACATTGATAACAGAGACCATAAAGAGATCCAATGTGCCAGCAAATTCCTCTGCCATGCATTGCAGTTATAGTGATGATATATTCGTACAGAAATTGAACTCGCACGTTATAGATCTTTATATGAGACCTATCACATGCAGGATGAATATATTTCAATACCAGTTCTGTTATACTAGGTCCTGCAGTATGAATCCTGGCAACATAATGATATTTGTATTCGCTATATGCAGGCCTGATTATGAGCGATTACTGGAGAGGTTTTACTCTCGTGATAATACCAATGCACATACGGAGAATAAATCACGAGAATACAGTGGAACTATGGAATTAGATACCGTTACCATAGTAGTACTGTAACCTAGTAGTACTGTAATCATGCTGCGTGTCTCAGCAATACCGCCGAAGGAACAAATCGGCTTGTTATCCACAATTTTTGCAGGGTAGTTTGTGGTGCACTGTGTGAAGGACCACGCGCAAATATTTCAACCTGTCGAACTCCTTTCCAATGTGGTAAATGCTGGAGTAACAAAATATATTTCATTTTGCCTTTGTCCCAATTTTCGTTAGTACACGTCTTCAAAATGGTTTAGATCCAATATTGTGACAATTATTACATGTTTATCGATGATAACCGTCAGGCTGTGTAATGTGTTTTATTGTAACATGATAGGGATGGATCTCCAGGAGACAGACCCGATAACAAAGCGACCGAGGACGCCAAATATGCCATATACCCTTTTGACAGAGGAACAACTTAGAAATCTCAAAAAGGTAATACAAATAATAAATGATTCGGAGAACGCTTTTCAACTAAGTAAAAGGTTTATCAAGCCTTGAACAAAGAAATAGAAAATAACAAACAACTTCGAGCGCTATATGGCTTGTTGCTTCCGATTTTAGGGCTGACCATACCGTCTTGTTTCTGATAAAGCTTTCGTCTCGAACATGAATTCCATTCCATTTCTATTCCGTTGCATATACCGTATTAAGTTGATGTTCATCGTTCATGCGAGAAGAGAAATTAGTATTAATATTTTCTATTCTTACGATAGCGCCAAGTTGTGATTTATCCCAAGTTAGTGCAAATCGTATACTATTCCGATTTCAGGAAGCTAGTCCACACTTCAGTATTATCAATCGCGAACAACTTGACGGCTCTCACAAAAGACGATACGTGGACAGATATGTAAACTCGACCAATGAGCACTTGTTGCGGGGTATATCCCGGACGAACCCCCATTGTTGGATCGACACACAGTGGCAACGCGATCCACCCGAAGACCATAACAGCAGTCGTTTGGGCGCGTCGATCAGATGGGGTCCAGTAACAGCAGGTAAGGACTCGGTTCAACATGTACATGGCGAAGATCTCATCTTCCCTATATGTGATTCACCAACAAGAGCTGGAAACTTTGTCCAGGTGAAATAACATATGTTGGTCACCGAAAAACGAAAACTCCTGGGTTTAGGTATAGACAGCACATGACTAGTGAAAAGATGAGAGCTCTGCCCCACATGTGAAAGTGAGCAAGGAGCAGTGACGTGATGGGGTAAACTCGTAAGGTGGGTAAACCAGCAGTAAGATGGCGGGTGAACCAGCGGATAAGATGGCGGGTAAGGCGTTTGCAACCAAGCCAGAATCAAGTACGAAACCGTCATATTTGATGGCGTAGTATAATTTGTAAAGAATTATGCATATAATAAGGGTCCGAAGGCCGTTAATGACTATGGCGGACTGCTAATTATTGATGGAGTATAACATACCGGTAACATTATGTTATTACTACTATTACCAGTTTCAAAACTGTTCTTCTTGTTGAGTTTAATCGCTTGCGATCGAGTCTCATGTTTTCCCCTCTTCTTGTCTTCTACCAATGAAATCATGACAATCACGTAATCGTGTTGAGAGCATATCACAGATCCGACGTCACATATCTGTCAAAGGTCACTTGTCGGACCGATATTCGGCAATAGCTCATCATTATCGTTCCACTGCCCACCATCTCGTTTTACCAGAACGATTTGACATGATGATGACTCGTGGAAAGTAGGGATATCCTACAGGGAACGTCCCGGAACTGGTAATAATCTTGAGTTCCTGCCACCGAGGAAAGCACTACCCTGAAGACACGTCTGTCTGTTGAGATGTCAGACCCGCTAACTAAATATCGACTGGTGTGGAAAATTAGACTAGAGCTTTGTCACTTATCTGTTCGTGTGACAAAAAGCAATCACACTGACACCAACGACACGTTATGCTTGGTTCGCTTATAAAGAAAGATTTCAGGCGTCTCCTATAAACACACAGTGTCCACTATTGGAATAATATCATCACCTGCTTCGTTTAGGATGCTATAATAATTTTTTTGGATTGTGTTAATAACTAGAATATGATATCCTTGTTGTTAATCTTTGAATAGCCGTGGATCCTGTAGAATGTGTCAATATTAGTATCATCACCAAAAATCATAAAAATATATATATAATTTTATATATATTAAGCTGTCGGGACTCCTTGTTTGCAGCTTAGCTAGTCGGATAACAAGAGCTTTGTTTTGTATATTCTAAAACTATCAGCTGCAAATATGTCTAAATTATATTGGTTACCCATTCTACTAAATCGTCTCAAAGAGCAGTTATTGTTCACCGTATTATGTTACAAGTTTAGCATTCGTATTTCTTCCATGATCAGAATTTGGTTGCCGGCTGTATCTTCCATAGCCACCAAATCAACACGCGTTGAATTTCAACCAAATTGTTACAATCTCAATTCTGTAGTACGTTATCATTTTGGGTTGGAAAGTTCACTGAGACTTCCAAGTCAGAAGCAATGATCAGGTCGTTTCTGTGGCACTGCGATGAAGTATTCTGTTAATGTTTTCCTCTTCCTTCCACACGCACTTTTACAGGTAACAGAACGTATCAACACTACATCGGACAAGACCCACGACGGTATACAAACATTGACATGTATAGACGACACCCGACCAATACTCCCGGACCAGTCTTTATGGAATTTGGTCGGCCCGGTGAGGGCTATTACAGTCAAAGGAACCCAGGTGAGGTTTGATTCTTCATAATCTGTCTTTGATAGCAAGCATCAGATCCGGAATTCAATATTCAGCCGTCGTCCATAAAAGAATTTCCGTGTCAATAATAGAAAGACGTATTTCGTTTGCACCAGTTCCAAATGTGTATGAAGTAAAAATAATAAAAACACAAGATGGTTTCCTACAAGAGATAATTGGTCAACAGTTTTCAAGGATGTCAATGAGACATGATTTTGTTAAAGTCCGACCACTGACCATCATATTTTATCCAAATGAAAGTCGTTTCCGGAGTATGTACCACAGTCACGCTTTGATTGTGACTGTTCACTTGAACACCATGGAGATGTAAGCACATGACATTCAAACGGCCGCTAGTTCTGGATTAAGCGGAATTAGACATAGGTTACGAATCCTGGCACCAGAGGTCGTATTTTACCGTCAATGCACGGTATTTATCACAGAATTCGAGAAATTTTGAATGGAGGTGTTTGGTGGTATATCCGAGACCATTGATGATAATCTGAACGGACGGGAGATGATGAGGATTATTTATTTTGGGCGAACCTTGATTCAGTTGTGATATAAAAGTTTGTGCTGCATTTATTTCAACGCCTTTCAATCTGAATGAAGCTTGTTTTTCCAGATAATACACACCAGGCAGTGTACATTTATACATAATCTATCTTCTTCGCGACGCGGAAAACTGTTCTTCAGTTATGATAGGGGGACGCGTTGAACAAACTATTGTTGGACAGTGCGTCATCAACCTCCCAGGACTGATTTTCTGCCCTGGCACTATCATAATCCGTTGACGCATTCTACCTATCAAGAATGTACATAAAAGTTACGTCCGTCAACTAGAAAATCTCTTTTTGAGGTTTTTCTGGCATCCGTGCCATGCAAGGAATGTTTTGAACATTTGGTCTGCTGCATGAACGATAATTTTTTCAGAATGTCAGGTGGGACAGCTGAGAATAGATCAAATACTGTGGGATATGTTACGGGAATTTCCTCTCCCCAGTTATCAGCATTTACTTGATATATATTTACTGTGTTATACCTGATTCGTGGTGTATGGGTAAACTCCGTCCATTGGGGTTCCATCGATCGGAATCTTCTGACGTCATAGTTCCTCCTCGTGTATCTGTAAGAGAGAAATTGTCCTGACTGCAATACGAGTAACTAGATAAATTAAGCAAAGTACTCTTATATTAAATCTACCATACTAAACGCAATTAGGTCATCTAGGTACACTAATCCTGTGATACGTTGTGTAAGTCAGTGTTACTATTAGAATGTCGTCACGTTCAGAGTTGTGCAGAACTCAGGTAGTAAATTCCGTATAACTTCTCGTCCAACACCATGGTTAATTAAGTGAACCTATCGACGTGTTAGGGTTACTTAACTGAAAACAATTTTTTTAACAATTGTCCTGCACAAAGAGGATCTGGACTTATCTTCTCACGCATTGTCTAAAAACAGATATTTTAGAGACTAGTTAGACGATAAAGGAGCCCGGATTGTTAGCGAGATTGGGTACAGACGCGATCGGGGCAAAATATTTGCTTCAAGCATTTAGTTTGACACAAAATCTTCCGTACCCAAATTATTGGTCGAAATTGACCCCATATCAATAAAGATCGAATTTTCCCTGGCTCTCTCCGTTCTCATCCTGGCAGTGATATCGATTGTTTTAAGAATTGCTTCCCAAGCTAATTATCGCCAAGCGAATTATCGCCATCATAAAAGACCATCGGAATATGATACCGAATATCTTTGTCTTGTGCTATATTGAACAAAATGATTCTGGTACACCGTTAATTCAGGACGAATGTCCTGGCAGTTTTCTGCAACGAACTATCAGACGGAAAGTTTCTATTTCTCATACATGAGATAATACTTTTGTCCTTTCAGCTATGACGACTTGGTTTGGTTCGACGGCACCTCTTAACCAAACGCAAATCTTGGAGAATATACATCCGAAAACGGCGGATGATTATGAATTCTTGCAAACACAGTCTAACGGCAGGCTGCTCGCCAGAAGAGGTCGCTGGCCCGAATACTCGGAATACCACGACCGATTCGCCCTCAGAACACGGTTACCTCCCAAAATAACAACGTGAGTGTCTTTGTAGTAGCGGAACAGAATGCCCAGAAATTATCGATGGAATTTAAATCCTTTTATGTACGAGACAAACCCATCGTCTCATTTGCACAACGGCAAGTTTTCTTTCGAGCTGAAGACGAATAGCCCTGGTTTTATAGCGAGGATGTCATTGCCCAGGCAGTCAAATGAACTTGCTTGCTTTTGGTTTTCTCAATGAGCTTTTGTCGTATTTTTTAGCCCAATATCACTCAAACTGTGCTCGTTTCATGCAAAAAGGTATTGTTGAAAAATGTCGGCAGGATGATGAGTGAGTGAGTAGAAGAAAGAATGTATACTTGTTGTATTGAACCTGTCCACCATATCTGAAATTGCGCTTCCTTTTTTTCAGCCTTGAGCAAAGAAAAAGAAACTTGGCAGAGTCCAGATTGCTAGCAGAGGCACAGTGAATAAGGGTAACATATAGTCAACACTGAATCCCGCCTACCATGTGAGACAACTTACTGTTCAGATATGGGTGATATTGTCTCCTTGACCTCCAACAGTCTAGCCCAGATCTTGTCAATGATTGGTTGACGCCTTCCACACGTGCATCAAATTCGCGCGGCTGGGGAGGCAATGAAATACAAGGCCTCTTCGTTCTCAGCCAATCAGAAGAATCTACACCGCCTTGCCTCTCTAGTTGCTGGTCACGAGGGTCCGTGGCTTCTGGAAAATGCAACCATTACATTTAAGTGGCAGCTTAGAAACGTTAGAACGAACTTGAAACTCTGCATCATGAGGATTTGAACTATTTTTTCCTATGTATTGAAGATTTTTATTTGTCTTCAGGATATACTTTTCGCTGTGCTTCTTCATTCTTTGAAAGGATGCATGCCTTTAATGGTGATCTGCTTAATCTTCCCGCAAAACGCCCACAGTATTATGTATTTTATATGGAATATAGTATTGGAGGGATTGGAAAGGATCTATCTGGTTTAATGTCGAAAAAACTAAATTGTTTGATAATAGAGGAAAATTAGATGAATTTGACTTTTTTCTTCTTTGTTTTTGTGCCGAAGTAAGGATGTCTATAAACTGGGACAAAATCTGCAAATTTACATAGATTTCTTGGTTATCACTGTTCCTCATCCTAGTGAAATATATCTTGCTGACTCTTTTGGTGATATCACTATTTTACATCAAATGGCTAAGTTACAGGTTATTGAAGTCTTGAACACTGGCGAGTACAGCATGTTATAGCATCGGACGTGCACAACATGGTCCAGGGACCACTAATCCCTCCCTCATATTTTATCCCAGATTCTCATAAAAAATATACGCATATAATTTTCTTCTCCATATGAGTAAATCCATGACAAATGCTAAATTGGCTTCAGCTCAATCTTATTGGTCTATCGTTACGTGTCATGTAACACATTGTATTCGTTTTGCAGAGGATGTTTCGGAGTTCCGTTTTTTTCGGAGACAATTAGATGGGTGTGGAGAAATCTTCACATTTTTCATTTCATCGAAAACGCAGCACCTCGACGGCCGCCATATTGCTTTTCTTTTCCAAAATACAACACTACCTTTTCAAGAAAAAAAAAATGTTTTACGAACGAATGTTTTGTTAAGCTTATCCGTCCGAGTCGTAGAGTCTATATCGATATAATCTAATACTTCATGGATTGTTTATCCAGCACTTTTGGTAACAGCTTTTTGGAGGATGATATTTCGTGAAAAATTGTTCAGTTTGAAGATACCCTGTTGAAATATCACATCTTGTATATTTATAGATTTTTTATGAAAGAATGAATTCTAGAACCACGTGTTACACTTATTGACGAATCTAACAGTATTAGTGTTTGTGGTGTTGAGTTTGATGGTTGGCAATTGTCATTGTGTTGACGTTTGTCTCTGAATATTCTCCCATTGTTAGAACTGTAACATACTGCCCATGAAACACAGATACCATGGGAATGAGCCTGAACTCGACAGAAGAAATTTTAACTTGCCAACCACAGTATTAAATACATTTAATTCCAACACGTCGGATGAGAATATTGTATACCTCTAAGCCTAAACAAAGTCTTGCCTAGCCAATACCGTGTTATAAAAATACCATATCTATGACGTGTTACTACTGGTAACTATAACGATACCACTCCAATTTATTATTGTGTTTCTTTCTCCAAATCTGTTGAGATTCCCTTGAAAAATCACTTTCACGGTTCCTATCGTCTTTTTCGAGACAAGGCGAGTCCAACCACAAGCTCCATTCCCATTCTTAAATTCTCGGGGATCTCCGGTGGCAGATAGTACAATCGGTCACCTTCGTAGATTTCCGCTCGGCAATTTTAATTGGCTCCATTTCATCTCCTATGACAATTGCCCACCATGTTAAGGAAAAAAGCGCCACCTCGCGTGTGGAGTCCGTGGCGTATACTTTCGCGACTGCTCGGCCTATTCGGTCGATGTCTTAGTACATGGCGCATAAATGGTGAAAGGATTTTGCACCTCTCAGGTTTAAACTGTGATCCGCCGCACGTGAGGAACACCACATGCTATAGGATTTGTTTCGGCTCACATAGTCCTCGTTGTATTTCTCCCTTATCAGGAGATAAGATATATATCCAAATGAAACGCATATTCCCTTGATTCTACTCCCGAAGGATCTCTTCTAATTTGAGGTGTTTCTCTTGGTGTTTCGTTTCAAGCTGATCTCCATGGTAACGGAAGTCATACAGCTGACATGCGCTGTTCGGAGTTTCGGTGGAATGCTGTGCTTTCAACATGGATACCAATACTGATTCCTAGCAGTGTGGGTCGAGGTGCTATGTCGTATACTTTATAGTGCGAGACGGTGCCGTATAGGGCAAGTTGTCCCAGCATTCCTATCTAGCTCGGCAAACAATTAGGATAGCCAACATAACCCCCCTTCGCAAGATTAGACAATCATGGGCGTCGCCATAGGGGGGGGGGCGTCCTTTGCCTCAAACGACCTCCTCGCAGAGCCCAAATTTTTGTTCTCGTCGTATACTAGACAGTGTAAAACTGAGCTCTTCAAAATAAACATAAGAAACGATCCCATCTCCAGAAACCCACCACATTCGTGCGGGACACAACAGCTTCCTGCAGTCAGATTCCCTCCGCATTCTCAAAGAGAGCCGTGTCTACCCGCGGGAGACCAAAGCGACTCTCATGTAAACTGGTGACATTTTTGAATCTCCAATCTCAAAGCGAGGCAGCATGACATCATTCTCAAAGCGAGCCGTGTCTACCCGCGAACTACTTCCTGTATTAGATAACTCGCTTTCACGGCCAAGTATACATACCGACAATAATTTGTTCGCGATTGATATGCTCCGAAACGGAAAGAGTCATTTCCCAATTATATAGCCCACGTTATGTTTAGCAATTCGCTTCTAACTCGGCGGAGTCAGCAGGTCAGTGACAAGCCAGATAATCATACGCCGCCTACTCACCCCCCAAATTTTGGGGGGATGGCTCCCATTTACGCGTGAGACTCTTTCTCGCAGTAGGGAGTCTCGCGAGACGAGAATGATTCCCTCCGGTGGATCATTTGTCCTGAGATATCGTAGAGACCAATCAAATTCACTGTACCGTGGATATGACTACGCAAACCATCTATGCCTATATGTTATCCCATAATTTCGCAGTAAATTTGATGGTTGTAACACTAGGTCAGATAGGCGTGACGTATACTGACGAATAGTGTACGAAATAGAGACCCGCTGGCGTATTTAGACCACAGGACCTGTATGGGTGCGTGCCTCTTGGGTAGCGAGAGTGGATTACAGACAAAGATTCAAATGGGCTGATTACAAAACGGGTGGTGCAGAAGCGGAATTTGGGGATCAGATAATCGACTGAAATTTTTTGAATTCGACTGAAAAAACGGAAACTCGGTAGGTTATTTGTTGATAGCTCGCTTAATACTGGTTCGATTCTGACATTGTAAAGTTTCCGGAGTAGCTGAAGAGATTCTCTTTTCAAAACTATATAGTTTGATGACAATTTATTTTTTATTTTTGAGATAGATGTCAACTGAAAAAATCGTGTCGACTTCGCTGAAATTTTTTCTGGACCGACCGACATGCGGTTTTTCTTGTCCGGAAAATTATTGCGTGAACTGACTGAAATACTTTTAGGTTTCCGGAATGCTCTGCTTTTATACGAATAAAATGATATAAAATATATGTATGTACCTTCTACCGTTTTCCGTAAAAGGGTTCGCTGAAAAAAAACGATTGAAAATCACAACATTTTCAGCTGAATCTGCCGTAAAACGGATTAGTGAAGCGAGTTAAAAACTCGGATTTGGAGACGGACTTCAGAAGATTCCGAAAATCCGGAATAAGGATCGCGGGTAAGTTTATTGGAAGATTGGTTATGTCGGTAGGTCATAAGTGTCGAATTAAATTTTAAAAGCATAGTTTGCACAAAAAATATCCTATTTTTCAAATAATTGAATGTAAATGAAAATAGTGAAAATATTGAATTGACCATTAATATTAAATACATATATTTTTATAAATCGAAATGAAAACTGACCAGGAATATACATATTTTGTTCTCAGTAATTTTTCTTCTTGGATTTTTTATTAATATAAATTTACTAATTGATAATACATTTAATTTATAAAATGAAGTAAAAACAATTTTGACAAGTAACATCTACACTAGAATCAACCATTATCTCAGAAAATTATGTCCTTTTATGTGACAAACATTCAATTATTTGAAAAATAGGATATTTTTTGTGCAAACTATGCTTTTAAAATTTAATTCGACCCTTATGACCTACCGACATAACCAATCTTCCAATAAACTTACCCGCGATCCTTATTCCGGATTTTCGGAATCTTCTGAAGTCCGTTTCCAAATCCGAGTTTTTAACTCGCTTCACTAATCCGTTTTACGGCAGATTCAGCTGAAAATGTTGTGATTTTCAATCGGGTTTTTTCAGCGAACCCTTTTACGGAAAACGGTAGAAGGTACATGCATATATTTTATATCATTTTATTCATATAAAAGTAGAGCATTCCGGAAACCTAAAAGTATTTCAGTCAGTTCACGCAATAATTTTCCGGACAAGAAAAACCGCATGTCGGTCGGTCCAGAAAAAATTTCAGCGAAGTCGACACGATTTTTTCAGTTGATATCTATCTCAAAAATAAAAAAAAATTGTCATCAAACTATATATTTTTGAAAAGAGAATCTCTTCAGCTACTCCGGAAACTTTACATTGTCAGAATCGAGCAAGTATTAAGCGAGCTATCAACAAATAACCTACCGAGTTTCCGTTTTTTCAGTCGAATTCAAAAAATTTCAGTCGAATACGCCGTCCCGGAATTTGGTACAAGTCTCGTGTAGCATTTGATCGTCACTGTGTCCGAATAACTCTCCAAATAGAACAAAACGACGAGTTGAGACGAGCTTTGTGTGAGGACTTGTCTTACTTGTGGAAGATATGTGGTAATATCATAAAGTAGTCCTACAGATAAATGTAGGAGGACAATATTCACCTCTACACAATAACACAAGATCCTACAACATTCTGTTTTTGCTGACGAAAGGATTTAACTTAATATTCCAGAAGCACAGCGTGAAATTTGCCTAAAATGCCTCTCTTTATAGTTTTTGTTGTAAATATAATTCATGTAAATGTTTAGTATATATTTATGGAATATGTATTAGATGATTATATTGTGACATCAAATATAGTCAAATGTATGTCTTGGTTGGATTATCGAAGATTAAATTTTATTTATGGAAGGTCATCGAATGGTTTGAGTTTAGTGATTTTTATTATTCTTAAAATATTGAGAGTGGAGAGGTATTTCAACACGGTAACTCACCCGGCCAAACAGAACACACCCTTTCAGTATAACCTGAACACACTTTCAGTTACATACAATGTTCTATGAGTATAGGAATAACGAATGGAAATGAAATCATGAAGAACAGATGATGATCATCGAAAGGGTAATATTTTTGAGGATATACCATATATTAGTAGTGGGTAGTGGGGAAGAGCCTTGTGAAACGTGTTGGTTCAGCAAGAGGCATGTTGGTTCGAGGAAGAGGTGGGATAACATTGGTAAACAGAGCAGGAGGCAGAGGAGTATACCGGTGTTGGTTCCACGTGCAAGATGAAGGGGCCATTCAGATTGAGTGAATTCAGGCTGCCATGTTTGATCAAGTGTAATTTGTAAATAATTGTCGGGCACAGTTTACTAACATGGCAGTGTGACTAACGTCACAGGACCTACGAAGTAGGGTTTGATATGATTTAAGGATGTCCGCTGGTGGTAAATCAAAGTAATTAACTTTTTGAATAATGTGTGTTGTTGGATTCATAATTGTGTAATATGAGGAAAAACAAAGAAAAAAATATAGGTTGGTGTGCATATTTTAGCTGTAGGCAACGTTAAGTGGACTGACCCATGCTCAATTTGATAACCCAGAAAGCATAGGGAATAGCCCTAGTTTTGAAGCATATTCATGAAAAAATCATATAAATAGTATTTAACTTTTTCTTATATTCTAATTGTTTGCAGATAATCACAATGTCTATCAAAATTTAGCAAATTGGATGGATGTTGGTGTGCAAAATTCTTGGCTAGAAGGCTTTTAAAGGAAATCTCCATCTCTTAACCTAGGGCGGGGAGATAACCCAATAGAAAAAAACAGGTAAAATGGCTGCCAAAGTCAAAATCCACCAGCGGACATCCTTAAGTGTGTACCTTGACCTAAGACTGGCCATTTCCATGGTCGTAGGAGGCATTGAGACATGTTTTTGCCAATTTCGGGGTTTCCAGGTCAGCCCATTCCCATGGTCGACGGAGGCATTGATACATGTTTTTGCCAATTTCGAGGTTTCTAGGTCACCTAATTAGGTAAAAAATTGGGCCAGAAAGTAGGTCACATTGACCATGACCAATTAGATCAGGTCACACTGACATTGACCTAATTAAGCGTATTTCTATGATCTTAGGAGGCATTAGGACATATTTTTGCCAATTTCGAGGTTTATAGGCCACCTAACTAGGTCAAATTTTCATCAAAAGTAGGCCAGCTCAGAACTTGCTGGTAACAGTCCCCTAATGCACGTTCATGCCAAAAATCAAGGTTCTAATGTCAACGGTTCTCCTCATTTTGCCGGAGAAAGGATTCGGATGGACTGACTGACTCACTCATTACCGGACAATTTGCAAATGAGAGCCTACTTAGTAAGAATTTGTAAAGAATTGTCAGGCATGTTTGATCACTTGATTATTTGTTAAGAATTATCCGACATGTTTTATCACATTCACTCTATGATTTGAAAAGAAGAGTCTGCCAGATTTGATCACGATTTGTGCGCGGGCGTGTACAAATTAATTTCGAGTTACTCAGTCCCCCTATAGTATTCTTGTAAATATATTATTTGTATAATATACAGCTGCACTGTTTATGGCGATCGAAATGAGATGGTGATACAACTTCTTTTCTGTATAGGTTATACACAGACGATCAAACATGGCCGGCGCGTCTTTTTTCGTATGACCAATAAATCGTATTCATGTGATAAAACGTTCCTTACAAATTCCTTGTAAATTATAGTCACGTAATCGAATATGGCCGGCTATTGTTTACTAATAGTCCTGTGATCAAACTTATCTGCCAATTCTTTAGAAATGGTAATTACGTGTTCAAATATGACAACCGAATAAATGATTCTGATTGGTCAAATCCGTGCTCCCGTCCTCGCTACTTGAACCTAAAGCGTTTACTCCTGCTCCTCCGCCGTCTGCGCCTTCTCTTACTGAACCCAAACGTATACTTGAACCTGATTTCCTTCTCTTCCTTGCTCGTTCCTCCTTCTTCTGAACGTGAACCTTCGATCCCCTCAGCACTTTGTGCCGGACTCTCTGTTTTCCCCTACTTATATGGATGGTTGAATATGATCGTGCATGCTGGGTATTTCACTTTCCGTGTTATAACACCATGATGTGTTATTTTTCTTAACCCGGGCTTGAGGCTGTGAAAACACAGAACGCATTATTCTCCTCAAGGTTTTAGCATGAACACGTGCCGTGAACGCGTGATTGGGATGCGTATAGACTCCGTTTCACAAGGTATTGAAAATAGTATTGCTGTATTCTCGACATCATTCACTACTCTTGACCTCCTCTGCAGTATCTGGCTCTTGTTGGCAAATTGATGTTTTATATATGTTGGTAATTGATAGTTTCAAAACGAACATTGTCTACATTCGTCCGACATTTTGTTACTGCCAGCCTGATTTATATCTGCAGTGGCATTTATTCCCGATGAGACATGATACGTCGTCTATATTACTTCCCTCTACGTGTACGTGTATTTTCATTCGAAGCTCATATCTGGTGAATGAACTAAGCCGATTTGAAGCACCATAGTCGTCTTCGAATGTCGGTAACAACTTCCTGTAGATGACCCGAGGGCCCTGAATATTATATATTATATTATATTTAACAACTACTCACCCTCTGAAGAAGGCTGTTGGCCCATTTGTCAGTCACGTGACAGCACCCCTGCTTTTTTAGCTGGACGAAAGTCAGGACAAATACGTGGGATGCGCACCGACAGGGATCCTCTTTCATGTGTTCTGCTAGTTTGCCACTGCAGCCTGTGGTAATATTAAATGCAGAAACACGGCTTGGTCAGTAATAACCACGGCTTGGTCAGTAATAACCATTGGCGAATTTCATCAAAATGAATCAATACGATCGATTATATTTTCGAGATGACATCGTAAGCAGCAATATCGATTTGAGATCACATACCGTTATATGTTTTATCGTGTACCAATGGAGATGGCGCCTGATAGTATTCTCGGCTTCCTCGGTGTTACTATGATGACAGGACTAGCTATGCTCTCCTCTACATGTCAATATTGGTATATCCCGTTTGGGAACACATGGAAATCAGTATTTGTATAACCCCGCCTAGACGAGTCCATAATTGTGGGGGTAGGCCAATATAGAATGATGAATGCAAATATGAATTACATCTAAAGCCAGTTAACTGTATGTAAGCTGCACACACACTTCTCGCTGGACCGAAAGAAAGTTTGATACCAAATGTCGAAAAATGCTAGCAGAATATACCACATCAGAACGCGTCGTTTGCACATGAAAATTCTAAAAAAAAATCCTCACTATGTCTAATAATGTTGTTAAAAATAGAAAATGTGTACGGAACTCACGCCGTTTTGCATCTAGATTCTGAAACGTCTACAACGTTATAGTCGGGGATTGAGTTCCGCATCTAACAACTTTTTACGTTCATCCAGAAGTATAGATGTTTTTTAAGATCGAAAAAATATTAATGCTGTCAAATCTCCAGAAAAGGCCTCGGGTGAGTTACGCTTTAGGAGTCTTTCTATACATTTATACACCACTCTACAAAAGTTCTTCGAAGTAAAAACCATTCGGTCAGAAGCACCCGACTGCACCATTTTACTTTTTTTTTTAATTGGACAAATCCCGTGGATACCCTAGCAGGAAAGTATCATCCTCGCGAGCCAGTGTATCAAAAGATAGGTTACGATCGATACACTGGCTTGGTTAGGTACCGATAGCAGTTATGGATATAAATAACTCGAGGGGTTTCCACTAAACCGAACCAATCAGTAAGCGCGCTGAAGCAGCTCATCAGGCGAATCGGCAGTGAGGTATGATTTCATCGCCGGCCAGATTGCTTTTGAAGTTAGGCTGAAATCGACATTCAACCGCTTGGGATGAAATGTACGAGATTGTGTAATAGACGCAACGACTCGATAACATATCCGAATCACTAAAAAGGTCCAGGTAAACCCTCTGCGAAGATTTTGGGATTACCTGGACTTGTGCAGATGGGAAAGTATAAGCTTCACTTCAAATTTTTATTTATTTCTTTTTTTTTAAGTCTAAAAAAACAGTTTTCAAAAAAATCGAAAATATGTTTTCAAAATTCTTCAGAACGCGCCATTTCGCAACTAATTTTTCAAAATTGCTCCGTATTGCGAGCATGCCCCCGATCTGTCTAGCATTTATACAAAATTCTTTGTAAAGAAGTAATAATATTCCATCAAAACGCGTCTGATCGTAGCATTTAGTATGGTGAATTGAATTTTAAAACTCCCAGGAAAAAGATAATGTTCCACTTCAAATTCGTATAGTTCTCAAAAGACGGAATATACGGTCAAAAAGTGCCAGAACGCGTCATTTCACGTCTAGATATATTAATTTAAACAAATTTTTCAAGCAAATCTTCGCGCCTCTGATGCTCGCATTTCGAGTTCCACATTGATGGTAATCAACTACTCATCCGTCTCGCCATATCCAAACTAGCGTACGGGCTGATACGATACAGTTGCCAGACGTGTTAGGTATAACCTGGTGTATACAACATAGAATAGTAGTGGTAAAAGGAGAATAGTTGGCCCGTTTACCGGAGTTATCTCCCGTTGGTTGGGCCGCTAAGGGCCACTGGGGTTGTAAGTATAGTCAACGGGCCAGCTTTTCCCCTGTTGTCTCTTCGCCTTGATCTCCGATAATGTCCGTTCACTTCCGGTAACTTTGTGAGGTCACTTCCGGTTGAGAAATGTCAGAGGTCAATCATACCTTTAACCCTACCAGGCCTGGGCGATTTGGGGGTCTGTCTCAGCCTGGGGTTTCGACTTCCCCTTATTTATATGAGAGATGACACTTTCCATGCTATATATTCGGACCAGTTTATTTCAATCATAACACATATATATTTTCTAATTATTGTGGTGAATTTCGTGCCGACGAGATTACAACAACAACAACGACACAAACGAAGTCCGGGATGAAGAATCCAGAGTTTCCCAGAAACTTACCTGCATCCAGCATAAAATTAGAAGTCCTGAAGTGCCCAACTATCATTCTTGTATGTGATAACGATGTCTGGGGCAGCTAAATTAGTTTTTTTTAGTTCCAAAGAGCCTCTGGTTTTGGCGATCAGCTCAGTGATCGCCATGTTGTCTTATGCTGAAGACTGATGTCATATACTGACCAATCAGCGATCGACAGCTGGCACCACCAGCCAATGAACGAGCAGCACTTGATCGAGCTATACTTCCGGTCATCTTCTATAAATATTGTCGTCAGTGCTGGCATCGGCAGTCCTGTTTGGGACTCACTTACTGGAAAGATCTCCAAATAAGAAGAATCGAGAACCCGACCATAAGAACGACCAACGACCAGAATAATAAAGGTACAAGTTGCCACAGCCAAACGAACATCAACTGTTGGTCATACAGTGGTCAACCAACCTTCAACTTGGTCGCATTTTGGTCGACCAACACGCAACAGTAACACTGGTCGTCCATTGGTCGACCAACAAACTTGGTCGACCATAGATTGATCTTACAATTCGCCAACAGCCAAATAAACATCTCAGGGGCTTGGGACGAACACATTGCTGAACTCCAACTGTTATTCCTACAGTCGTCCACCAAACAGTCAACTTAGTCACACCTTGATCAACCAACAGTTACATTGGTCGTCCATTGGTCGACCAACAACTTTGGTCGACCCATACATTGGTAACCCAACACCATTGGTCATCTATTGGCTAACCAACTACACTGGTCGTCCCATACTTGGTAACCCAACACCATTGGTCATCTATTGGCTAATCAACTGCACCGGTCGTCCCATACTTGGTAACCCAACACCATTGGTCATCTATTGGCTAACCAACTGCACTGGTCGTCCCATACTTGGTAACCCAACACCATTGGTCATCTATTGGCTAACCAACTGCACTGGTCGTCCCATACATTGGTAACCCAACACCATCGGTCATCTATTGGCTAACCAACTGCACTGGTCGTCCCATACATTGGTAACCCAACACCATCGGTCATCTATTGGCTAACCAACTGCACTGGTCGTCCCAAACTTGGCAAACCAACACCATTGGTCATCTCTTGGCTAACCAACCACACTGGTCGTCCCAAACTTGGTAAACCAACACCATTGGTCATCTATTGGCTAACCAACTGCACTGGTCAACTACCAATATTGGTCACTACATGGATAATACAACAACCAAATAACAACCAAACTACATATTGTATTTGAATGAATAAAACTGTGTTTATTGTTGTTGAAAATCAGTATCAAGTTGATTTATGATCCATAGGCTCCATAACCATAGCCATCTGTAACTGCTCAACCACGAATCCTTGACTCGTGACTGTGGACAGCCGACTACTTACCGACCGACCACGCTACACTATATTAGTCCAGTGGGATATCAGCGGTGTAAGTTATTTTAGACGTGATAGGCTCCGTCACCCGTTTACTTTAGACGACGTTTATTTAAATATCTAAATACGTCACGGTGCTGGAAGTAGGAGCGCATCTGGTTCGGTTCTGGACGATTGTAGGTCCACGGGCTCTGAAGCACACCGAGGTACAGGGCTTGGGGATGTTAGCATTGTGACGACTGCCCCCTTTACAGCTGAACTTGTAACAGTAGTAAGTTTTCGATGAAAGACCGATGATGGCAACCTCTATCCACTCCAGCTTGAAGAGCCCCGGGGTCCGTTTTTCAAAGGCTCTCCCAGTCAGAATACTGGCAGCTGGAGGGGTCGAAAAACACACAGAGAAAGTCGCACAGGAATTTCAGCATACGGAGTGTTGCCTACTGGTACACCATACACCCTTTCTGCTGCGGAATGTTGTACGTGATGGTATTTTTGGTCGAGGTGACCTCAAGCATAATACGTGGTTGTCAAACGACGAAATATGGGCGAGGAAATCCGCTTGCGGGCTTCTTTGGTGTTGCAAATTCCAATGTGGACGTGGCGGTCCTGGTTGGTTACGGTTTTGCCATAGCCACTATTCCCAAGCAATGGCGTTGACATCTCCTTGGCGACAAGCTGTGTTCACGGTGTCAGCAACCCCGCCGAAGCAGGCCTCGGCTGTAAATTCCATCACTTGATACACTTTCATGACCGTGTCTCAGATACCAGTGCAGTAATAGGGTGACAAGTAGTATTTTCTCATCAAACATACACCTGACCAGCATACGGTGATTCTGTGTAAGGACATGGTGCCCTTCAGCATATGCCCGAATGGTGCCCCCCATATCATTACGACCCACGTCAGTGTTCTTATATATAGGTGGGCATTCGGCAAATTGCAGTTTGACATGATGCGGTGGGTGTCGTTTGACGAGTGCCCGCCTATATTCCAGAATACCGAGGTGGGTCGAAACGATATCCAGCGCACCATGTGGGTGTATGCTGAAGAGCACCATGTCGTTACACAGCCTCGCCATATGCTGATGTTTGGTGAGAACATACTAGGGGCTTACCATTATCGGGTAAATGATTAAATTGTTTGGGAATAGTGGCTATGCACCCATTCGCCTACAAGTTGTCTGACTCAGGTGGCGCCACCGTGTGTCCTGGCGTCACTTCCGTTAATGACGTCACTTAAGTCGTCGCTTCTGGTAATGAATTACAACACATATAAGGGAAGTGGGAAGAGGTGCCGACATACTGACTGCGTCACATGACTTCACAGAATAGTCTTCTGGTTAACCTATTCTAAAGCACATACCAAGAATCTAACGATTCGTGATATATGTTGTATCTCAGGTACAACACATATACACAGTCACTTCCGGAGAAATCGTGTCTTACAAGCTGGCGGCACCACCAGCACATGCACGCGAGGGAAATGGCGATGACGTCACTTCCTTCAAGGTTCAAAGATCAATGTCCAACGCATGTGTGTGATGAGTTTAGTGTTATAGCGTTATAGGAGTATACATGGGTACAGGGAGATCGAGTGGGTAGAAGCCGATGAGCCCACTGATGCAGACTATGACGCAGAATGTTGAGTGTCTGTCCACTGATACCGAGAGCCTACCCACTGAGAGCCTCTACCCACGGGAAGGTGGGTGTCATTTGACGAATGCCCGCCTATATTCCAGAATACCGAGGTGGGTCGAAACGATATCGTGCGCACCATGCGGGCGTATGCTGAAGAGCACCATGTCGATACACAGCCTCGCCATATGCTGATGACGAGTATGTTTGGTGAGAAAATGCTAGGGGATTTATACATGTTTCGAGAGGTATGGTGACGCCGCGACCACCGCTCGTCGCCAAGGAGAAGCCATTATCGGGTAAACGATGAAATTGCTTGGGTGGCCCTCAACAGTTTCGTAGTAATGGCCCCGGTCTAATTTCATAATACGATAGACTGCCCGTGTTCCGCTACATCATAATTCTATAATTCTATAATACCATCCTATTCAGCATTATCAACGCTTCAAACGAGCACGTACAGATCGATGGCTGGCTTCGTCTACACGGTGATCGAGATCATGGAGTAAATTGTGTCCTGCCTCAGGTATGCCCCTTGGGTGTGCCTAAAACCAGGACGCATTTACGGGAAGAAAATCTGACAAAAAATGGGCAGGTTGACCCCCACTTTTTCTTGCCTTTTTAAGTTGAGACCGGGCCTGGGAACGTGAGCAAAAAGTTTAATTGAAATCGCTTTTACAGATTTTTCTGGAGATTGGGCCGAGATATTTTAAGGGGTTTTCTAGGAAAAATGAAGCAAGCTTGGAGGGGAATGTTTGAGATTCATTTTTCTATATTATAGCAATGCTATGTCTTAAAATAATAGCGTAATCATGCTCTTTCAGAAAATATATACATATAAGTGATTTGGGTTGAAGAGTTTACGACAACTGGTGGCCGAGAAACGGACCCATGGTCTAATCCTTGCCGAATGGAAGAATCCCTGGAGTGCATCCTTGGAAACAGTGGCTATGTACCTTGCCTGATCCAGGTGGCGCCACCGTGCGTCCTGACGTCATTTCCGCTAATGACGTCACTTCGGACGAGGTCGTCGCTTCTGGTAATGACGTCACTTTCGGAGAAAACGGCTCTTACAAGCTGGCGAGACCACCAGGTGAGAGCACATTCGCGCAAGGGAGATGTCGTCATTTCCAGCGATGAATTAGTGTCAATTCTACGGGATATCACGTAATCATTTAGACCAGTCAAAGCTTCGGAGATATCTCTCTGGGGCGCTGAAGCGTTAAGATAGGTGTTTGCGGGCGTTACTGTGTAATGTATATAGTACCAACCCTACCTAAAAAACGTGCGCAAGAGAGAGATAGAATTAAGGTTTAACGTCGTAATCGACGTCTAACCGTCAATATGGCTCATAGTTGCGGACGCACGTACTACGAAATGATGCGGATTATGGACGCGGATATTCTCTAATGGACGACGGCTTGATTATGAATGACGGACTAGACGCTTGTAATTCAGAAGAATATACATGGGTACAGGGAGGTCGAGTGGGTAGAAGCCGATGAGCCCACTGATACAGATAATGGCGCAGACTGTTGAGTGTCTGTCCACTTATACCGAGAGCCTACCAACTGACAGTCGGGATGAATGCTCGGTCACTGATAGTCAATTTACATCACAGGGAAGAATGAGTGAGGAAGACGAGGAACCCACCTTTTGGAATCGTATTGTGACCAATACGGATCATAATCTTCGAACCGAACGTGACTTCGACCGGATGTGATGTCATTCACCCACCGCGTTTCTACCATTTTTCCCTCCGCGCGTCAGTAATGATAAGACAGTTGGTCTTTCTATACTACTCAGATCTATATTAAGCATTGGTAACAAACAAATTCAATGAAGCTATTTCCTTTGCTTCAGGAAAAATTTCCTTGTGTTCTTATTTTTTCGGATGAATAGATTGACCCCCATTTTTTTACGTTTTGGCGAAGCTTATTATCCAAAGATCAACATATGTGCATTTATAAAACAAAATACAAGAGGAAAGTGACTCCAAAAATATTAGCGAAAAGCATTTTGTAGATCAGCATTTCGACATATATTTATTCATGTCATCGTCAGGAATGGTATTTTACAAGTTACATGCGTATACATAAGATTTACAGAACAATTCAAAGATAATCAACCAGTCAGACATACTGTACAGTGAGTAATGCTCTAACCAATCAAATCAACCAAAATGAAATTAACCAGAAATGTGCTCACATGAACTAGCCAATGAAAGGAATTGGGAAAGTTTTCATATGCTTTATTCTGCTCAATGTTACATCATACCCAAGCTGGGAGAGTCGCGTTGGGTATGTTTATAATTCAAGTATGCTCCTGTCCAAAGAGAAGCCGCCATTTGGTGCTGCATCTGTCATATTCGTTCTTGTGCGTTAGAGGTTTTCGCGGTTGCTCTCGCCCAATCAAAAGCCGCCGTTTGGAGTTGCGTCAACCTTCGGCCATGTTCGCTCTGGTCCGTTTGTTACAATCGTTTTCGAACAGGCCAGGATAGTATAACTGTCCTGGAAGAGCTGTTTGCGCATTTTGATCGCGTTTTGCAGGGTCTCGGTGGGTGGTAGTCTCATATCCTCTTCCAGGTAACGCTTGATCTTCATGATGGACCTGTGCGTGGGGTCACCTTTCAGTTCAAGCGATAGCAGGCGAATATGTACGCAGACGCCCTATCCCCCATGCAACACATACTCTAAATACACCTTTCATACCGGTACGTGGTGCCCCTATTCCCTTCCCTGTCATACGGCGTGTCACCGTTTGAGTATCCTCTGATGATACTTCTACAACTCATGCTGAATATGTGGTAAACCAATGGAATTTCGCAAAATCTCCGCTGAATTGGGAAAGAATATGCGAGAGTTCGTTGAATATCAAACTCAGAGAGGTGGATTTCGAAAAGTACTTTCAAAAGACAGAGTATATAATAGTTCGCCATCATACTGTGACCATATCATCTCAGTAATAGAATGGATCTATTACAAGCGTCTCATCTGCCATTCATTATTCAGCCGTCGTCCATTAAAGAATATCCGCATCCATAATCCAAATTACAAGCGTCTGATCCGTCATTCATAATTCAGCCGTCGTCCATTAGAGAATATCCGCGTTCATAATCCAAAGACCTATTCCATATTCCATATAACAGTATTAGCACTAAATTCAAAAAGACAAGCATAGTATACATAAACATAGGCTTGTTTCCTGCAAGAGAGAAGCGGTCAACAGTTTTTAATGATGCCGGCAAGACATCACGATGTTCCAAAAATATCAAATCCGTATCGCTGATCAGTATTCTTAATCCATAATATTCGTTGTAAAGTCGTCATCTAAAGAATGATGTATCTCAGTCACGCTTTGATTGTGACTGTTCATATGAGTACCATGAGGATCTTGAAGTACATGGGTTCATACGGCCTCTAGCCCCGGGTTAAGCGGAATTAGACACAAGTTACGAAACGTAACGCCATAGATCTTGCACGCTACGCTCGTATTTTGCTATCAGCATGCGATATGTATCGCCAAATTTGAGAAACTTTGAGTGGAGGCGCTTGGTGGTGTAGCCCTGTTTTATAAGTTCCTGCAACAATGTTTTGTGACGTTGATTAAAATCGTCACATTTAACACAGGATCTAGCAAATGCTACTAGGCGTGATATGTATACGCCATATGCAGGTCCCACTGGAATATTACTGTCCAGAAAGGGATAGTTTACGATGTCGAAATTGTAATCATCTCTTTTGTCATACAGTCGACGAGGGAGAAGGCCCGCTTCATTTTTATAGAGATATAGGTCTAAATACGATGTGCCTGTAGGGCTTATCTGTAGTTTCCTTCAAATCCAGTGAAGGTGGATATATATCCTTCACTGCGTCATTTATATAGCGATTATCCACAGCGAGAAGATCGTCTATATAGCGTTTGGTGAATGAGAAGGAACGGGCTTTGAATGGATCGGTTTTTGAAAGCACCTGCATATAGTCATATTCATAAGAGAACAGATACAGGTCAGCCAACAGGGGTGCACAATTAGTACCCATTGGAATACCTATATGCTGCTGATATATTGTGTTGCCAAATTTCACATAGATATTTTTATTGAGAAATTCAAGCAACTCTATAAACAAAGAAACATCCCATGAATGATATCTCTTGTATGTAGTCGAGCTAAAGAATGCTTTATGGCTTCCGACATTAATATATCTACGATCAGTTTTCTTGAACACAGATACTATTAATGAACTTAGACGGTCAATAAGGTCCTGATGAGGGCTTGTGGTATAGAGAGTCGAGAAATCCCATGTGGATACATGTCTATACGGTATGTGATCTTTAGCATCAAGTTCTTCCGTAAGACATTTTGAGTTTTTCAATATCCACATACATTCAACGCCAGAGTTTTTAGAAATAATGGCGCAATACCTTTCCCAAAATGCTTTTACCTCCTGAAGGGCCCTCGTCAACAGGGTTGAAAGAAGCTTGGTGGTGCAGCTTCTAGAACCAGCTATGAATCTAGCTTTGTATGGTGATTTATGCATTTTGGGAGTCCAGTATACTTTTGGTATATCGTTATGTTTGGTTGGAAAACAAATACCTCTTTCCTTGAGAAACGTTTTGTGATTGTTAAATAAATCTTCCAGAGTAAATGGAGTTTGAGAGTAAGTAGACGTATTTGATGACGATATGTTTACTCTCAATTCTTCAACCAGCACCTGGTAATAGTAATATTTACATTTGAATATTATATTATTTGGAGCTTTGTCTGCTGGGACTATGACGAATTTACTCTGGAGATTTGCTAGAACTTCTTGCGAATTGGGGCTTCTCAGTACTTGTTTTACTTGGGGAAGGGTACTTCTGTCAATATGGCGGATTGTTTCAACGACCTTGCTCTTGGTGAGGTCCAGCCGATCATCGAGTACTGTAGGTTCAACTTTTTTTCGCTTAGACCAATCAATAACGTACTGTTCCAAAGAAGACAGGACTATCTTCTGGTCGGCCTTATCTTCTGGAAGACTAATTCCATATTCAATGTAACAGCATTAGCACAAAATTCAAAAAGACAATCATAGTATAAATATAGGCTAGTTTCCTGCAAGGGAGAAGCGGTCAACAATTTTCAATGATGCCGGCATTACATAATGATGTTCCATATGCTATTCGTTGATAAAGTCGTCATCTAGTGAATGATGTATCTCAGCTTTGATTGTGACTGTTCATATAACCATGATGAGGATCATGAGTACATGGGTTCATACGGCCCTTAGCCCGGGGTTTTAGGCGGAATTAGACACAAGTTACAACACATTAAGAACTGCAGCAATTGCATAATGTTTCCAAACATTTAATGATACAGAATGGTGAAGTACAATTTAATACCATTTATTTACAGAATACCGATATGATCAATTGGAATTTACAACAGCATAAATCATATTGTTATAAGAGAATATACATGAACTCGGAATTCTGGGCTCAGCCAGAATGTCCCGTGAACACTTTAATAAGTAGAAATATCATATACTTGTAGCAAATATCATGCATGTAGGCCTACACCACAGAGTTGGTAACAAAGGCATGGTAATATGCACCGGGCTGTGAGTTTGAAACAAAAATATCAGGAGTGTATCCATCACGTCGATCTATTAGACCCTGAGCCTCACTCGTGCCCAAGGTCTTCTCCCAACCCTACAGATTCTGGGGTCGTTCACTGTCTAGACGCTGAACCCAGGTACTTCTCCATCCCTATAGACCCTGGAGGTTTAGCCCCAACCTGGCGCCATGCACGTCCTGCGCCCCGGATTCTTACCAGGGTCTTCATATTTGGACCCTGTACCGACTTGATCAGACCTTTCCCACCCCTGGCCCTGGAGGTTTAGCCCCAGTCCGGGGTCACGTCCTGGACCCCGGATTCTTACCAAGGCCGTTTAATATTAGACCCGGGACCAACTTGCCCAGGTTCCTTCCCAACCCCTAGACCCTGGAGGTTCAGCCCCAAACCGGGGTCACGTAATGGATCCCGGATTCTTACCAGGGTCATAATATTCGGACCCTGATCTGATTTCGTCAGAGACCATTCCCAACCCCTGGCCCTGGAGGTTTAGCCCCAATCCGGGGTCACGTCCTGGACCCCGGATTCTTACCAAGGCCGTTTAATATTAGACCCTGGACCAACTTGCCCAGGGTCTTTCCCAACCCCTAGACCCTGGAGGTTCAGCCCCAATCCGGGGGCACGTCCTGGATCCCGGATTCTTACCAGGGTCATAATATTCGGACCCTGATCTGATTTCGTCAGAGACCATTCCCAACCCCTAGACCCTGGAGGTTCAGCCCCAATCCGGGGTGACGTCCTGGATCCCGGATTCTTACCAGGGTCATAATATTCGGACCCTGATCTGATTTTGTCAGAGAAAAGTCCCAACCCCTGGTCCTGGAGGTTTAGCCCCAATCCGGGGTTTATACTTGGTGTAAGAACGCACAAGACAAAGCCTACAATAGCCTGTCTGAGCTCAACAATGCGTCTAGACGTGGCCCTTTTCAGCTGCACAAAAGCCTCAACAAAAGCCTCAACAATGCGTTCTTACACCAAGTATCGACCCAATCCGGAGTCACGTCCTGGACCCCGGATTCTTACCAGGATATCCATATTTGGACCCTGTACCGACTTGGTCAGGGACGTTTCCCATCCCTTGGCCATGGAGGTTCAGCCCCAATCCGAGGTCACGTCCTGGACTCCGGATTCTGACCTGGGCCATTTAACTCTTGGGCCCTGGGCTTGCCCAGCGTCTCTCCCCATCAATTAGTAAGTAGTATGTGATGGATACCCCAAACGTTCAGCTTAATTTCGCCTTTGTTTCGTTTCGCAGCCCGGGAAATTATGTTTCTTTTGTTTACAACCCTGCGATGTAGGTTTACATGCACCACAGATGTAAACAATTTTCTGTCCCATATTTGAGATTGAATTCCCCTCCCCCCCCCCCCCCCCCTTCCCCTTCTACTTTCCCACGCGATAATTGCCCAGCCTTCGGGTAAAAAGCTCTGCCATGCTTGACAATTATATTAAATTATTTATGGGCTATGTAGCAATTCTGTTTTGAATAATCTCTTTAAACTTGTACATGTCGAATTCTTAGAATTTTAGTATATGAATAATATGTATATCATACATTAAAAAAATGAGACTTTCCCTGACTTTCTCACGGCGACAGTTTTCAAAGATGGAAATATATATGTAACATTATATAATAAATAAAATATATTTGCTTTCAAGAAATTGTTCTTTCTTTTCAACATTTTCAAACAGTTTTGTTTCGTTAGTTTTTATACGTTTTTTTTATTTTTTATTTATTTTTTTTATTATTTTTTTATTTTTTTTATATCTTTTTGTCTTTTTCTTTGTGAAATGGAGACCCGTTACCTCCATGCTCTGAATAAGATTTGATTAAACCTCGTCAATTATAAATATTGAACTGCCGTGACAATGGAATATCAAGCATAGAATGTAGCAGGATTGCAATTATTGCTAATCTATAGTCATCATTAAACTGTTAAAAATTGAATCATTACATGTATAAAATAAAAATACCCAACTGTCGATGTTAAGCTACACTATAATTTCTTGGAATCGAAAGGGCCTAAACCTTATCATATTACATATCCAAGAAGTCCATCGAACTTAGAAACTTTGGAGCGCCATCCCAACGGTTTTATTTTGGGCACTGGGTCCATGTTGGTAGTTTTGGTCCCGTTCGCTCGGAGTCCATGCTGTGATACTGGTACTGTCCGCGCGGCGTCCACGATTCCTCACTGGGTGCGCACAGAGTCCATGATGGTATTTTGGGCGCTATGCACGCGGAATCCATGTTGGTAATCTTGATCCCGTTCGCCCAGAGTCCATGATGGTACACGTTTGACCCTGTACACGCCCAGAGTCCATGTTGGTATTTTGGGCTCTGTTCGCTTGGAGTCCACATTGGTACATTGCGCTCGGCCCACGTTTCTTGTCTGGGTACGTGGAATCCACAGTGGTACTTTTGGCCCTGTGCGCGCTGAATCCATGTTGGTATTTTGGATACCTTGCGTGCATAATCCATGTTGGTACATTATGCACTGTACATGATGCATACACTTTGACAATGGCTCGCTCAATTATCACTCTCTGTCCGATCTTAGACGCTTGCGTGAAAAAGATAATGTAACCACGCCTTTAATATGAACAACATGAAAAACCCAAAATAAGACAAATATCAGAAGAGAAAATAGATGGAGTGAGAAAAATAAGTAAAAGAGAGAGAAAAAGGAAATAAAGTGAAATTTTAAGAACAATTAGAAGGGGCAAGCATGCACAGGAGGGGTGGGGGAGCGTATGTTTTTGCGGCCAAAACCGGTCACTTCTTTTAGTAGACTGTCTGGTTGTAGCATAATGTAGCTGAGATATGCTGAATGTATACCAAATATTGTTCTCAGGCTTTAACTACTTCTTGAAGTTTATCTAAATTCATTTAGGCCCTATATTTACCTGACCTACGTTTCTGACATGATTTGGAAAACCACTACAGGATCTACTGTCAGGAATGTTCCCGACAAGAAAGTTTCTTGTCTGCAGAAGAAGGGTTGCTTTCTGGAGTGTGTGTCGCGGAGGGGGAAGGAAGACGCTCTTAATGGGTCATTACCGGGTCCCCTGTCTACCTAAACCATGACAAGGGTAATGAGGCGGGGCGAGTTGCCTCAAGGGCCCCTGACGTGTTCCGTGTGTGTCTTTACCGTAACGGTTGTGAGGCCAGGAGGGTCGCTGAAGGGGAGGAGGGGTTATAAACTGTGCCCTTTATGGGTCACGTGTCTATACCGTAACGGCAACGGTTGTGAGGTGACGGGGAAAGCGGGGGTACTGGAGAGAGGGGGACATCTCTACTGTGCCCACTTACGGGTTCCGTGTCTATAGCGAAACGGTTGTGAGGCGAGGAGGGTTACTGAAGGGAGGACTGGGGGCTCTTTTTCTGTGCCCTTAGTGGCGCTTTTTTAAAGAAGGGACATGTGGAGAGAGGGGCAAATGTTCTGGGGACGTAGACACATATCCCTTTACATCTGGGGTGGGGGGGGGGGGGGATTGCGATTGGGGTAGGTGGAATTTGGAGAGGGGCGGCACAGAAATAATAATGTAGGGGAAGTTTCTATTAACCATTTTTTTTCTTTAAGCACAGTTGAAATATACCGTGCAATGTGGACGAAGATGTTGCGATCAGAAAACAAATACAGGTGAAGAAATGGAATTTTTGAAAAGAGAGAGAGAGAGAGAGAGAGAGAGAGAGAGAGAGAGAGAGATAGATAAAAAAAAATATCTTAAAAAATGACAGAGGAAAGGAAAACAAATTTTGGGTTATTTCTTAAAAACGCCGCCCGCCTGGTTTGCGGGGGTTGAGCGGTGGCAAGTGAGTTGGTGGCTTTCTAGAGTTGACTGGCGCTGGGTGGCTCGGTGGGTGTGGCACCATGCGGTAACCGCGAACTGTGTCACGGTAATCCATGCTAGGAAGATCGCATTCACCAACCGGATCATAGTTGTACTCCTGCGATGGATCACAGCAGTGGTCACATGGCGGGGAGATGGAAGGGCAGAAGTCATAAGGGGACTTGGTTGGTGGTCTGGGCGGGTTAAATTTCCGCGGTTCTCCAGTCGCCACCAGAGACGGAAAGATCACTGGACCCTCGTCGTTCACGTTGAACTGCTGTATCTGGTTTTTGGGCTGAATGCGAAGCATGCTTTTGGCGGCGCGCCCTTTCTTGTCCTTGATGTCAGGCAGATGAAGGCCTTGTTTCTGGCCGTAAACCTGAAAGTGCTTCATACTTTCGATATCCTCGCCGTGGTTTGATGAAACCCATGGATAAGGAACGCCGTCTGAAAAAAACACAAGAAGAGGTGATCTGAGTCAACCTGTAACCATCTGGGTCATCTATACGCGGTAAGACTGACCCTGGGATCGTGTGTATCCATCTTCAGCTTACTTTCGGCAACTATATTGGGAATTCCCCGAAATCCACACCACGTGATGTTTGTTCAAAATTAAAGATCTACAACACCTATTGGATGATACGAAAGTTATTCATATCTGTATCGTTAGTAAGCTCAGACAATATATATCTTGTATGTTTCAGAAATAATCTGAAAAGCCTGTAATTTATCAGATTTCTCGAGTCTGTTCTCCGCCGGATGAAGGGATGGCGAAGTGTACGCAAATGGATCTGAGTAAGCTCCCCCCCCCCCCACTGTCTAAAATTTCTAATTCCTATAAATATGGCACCACTCGCTCATTACGGATGATTTTTCTCTTAAATACTAATTTGCGTTCAGTTGTGAGGAAACCTTGTACATGTTGTAACCTTGTACATGTTGTACATGTTGTAACCTTGTACATGTTGTACATGTTGTAACCTTGTACATGTTGTACATGTTGTAACCTTGTACATGTTGTACATGTTGTAACCTTGTACATGTTGTACATGTTGTACATGTTGTACATGTTGTATGCGAATGAGGCGGACGATGCTATTATTTTGTACGGTCCCACGAAATTGGAAAAATCGTAAGGTGATCGTCTTTGGTACTACTACAGCGTTTGGGGGAGTTCTGTATCACGGGGAGTTGCGGATCACTTTCCTAATTAATGCCTGATATTTCTTGGAGTAAAGCATCCGATTAAATTTTTTTTAGGTTTATTGGAATGTCTGTTCCCGTGGACTCAAATGAATGTCAAACAACCGACCTGCATTGTTTCTTTTCCGGTCAATTCAGCAACGTAATACTTCCGATAGTGTGCAATGACAAATTGACACCGAGTCGAAAAACACGTGCGATATTTCCAGTAGTGAATCTGCGCGAAATAAGGTGGGTTTAGGCGGTATATTCAGTATTTATTTAAGTGATAGAATCTTGCTAAATAGCCAAACAAAATATCTAATGATTTGCGATAAATGTTAACTGACATAGCATTGTGATATAATGGCGCTATGGAGATGTCAATTCCAAATCAACGAAATACGCGCCGTTCATAACTTGAAATCGGTGAATAAGGGACCGTCTCACAACTAATACAACAGGTGCAAACCAACTTTAAGGACGATTGGTCAATCCATGGCATTGTCAAATTTTTTTTCGTAAGAGTTGAATTAATGACAATATCCTTGTAACCGGAACTATGTACGCGAATCATTCCAAACCTTGGTGAACAAATCATTTTCTCGATATTACATCATCCTATTCAATAATTTCAGACAGATCTCTTACTCCAATATAAAGAAGTTTTATATAAATAAAATTGTTTATCACTGAGCGAGGTTTGTACGAGTTCAATAATTGGATGTCCCGTTATTAACACCATCTGGTCTGGAAGATTTGGGGTGTATCGCAGGTGAGGGGTGGGGGGAGGGGGGTCAAGGGAGACACCCATATATTTTCGCCATCCATAATGCTGCAGCACTGCAACATAACACACAGTATCTTTTGTTCCAGCTCTACCCGAAAAAGTAACAAACTTTAAGATGAACGCTATGATGACGTCGAGTAACATCATCTCGGCAGTCATTTTCGACTATTTTTTGGGCCGATTTTTCGAAATTTTAATTTTCCGATTTTTACCTGCGGCACGCAGGTCTACGGGAGGCTCGCGTTGTTGTTGTTGTTGTTGTTGTTGTTCTTCTGCTTGTGACTTTTTGAAATGCGCATGCGCTAAGAGAGTGTGATCTCTACCACACTTTTCTTTTCAACCTCCGATCTCACATGACAACACTGTCTTCAAGCGCGTTTGAATTCATTTGCAACTATATCCGGTGGAATGAATTATTGCTTCGTTAATTTCCGGATTGGATTTATTATACATGAGAATAGTGTGAATAACGTCAAACGACATACGAAGTAGGGTAGGCATCAATCTCACGTTCGGTTATAGGCCAGAGGTCAGTTTTCGCAGCTAAAGTGAGTTCTGGGGTCAGTTTTCGCAGCTAAAGTGAGTTCTGGGGCTAGATTGGGTAGGCATTAGGTACCAGACCACTATTAAAAATAGTGCCGATCCGTTAACCCCCTTTAGGCAACCTCTGCCAGAGAAGTGAATTGTTTTCAATATTTTTTCCAGTCTCTGTTGCGAGGAATAATTGAAGGCCAGCGGTGGGTGATTGAAGTATGATATGTGTTTGGTTCCGCTGTGAGTTTGATTTTAACTCAAGGCCTAATAAGGAGCTGCTAAGAGGGACTATTTGGGTGCCTGTGCACCGCTTTCTGAAAGCAGAGAAAAAAGCCAAAATTGTGACGTCATTTGTACGAGCGCGCATAACTCAAAATTTCGATGGGCGACCCCCGTCAAGAAGCCTGTCCGGTTGTAGCATTTGAATAAAGGTACTTCTTGCCGAAATATGGGAGTCTAGACTTAATTAATCAATCGGGGAGATGCAATTACGTTAGCAGCTTTTAACATTGCCGCCAATGTAAATTTAAATAGTGGTCTGGACCCATTAGGACTCCGACACCCACTGAATTCTTGGACCCCCAGTTAAAATCCTGCCAATATTATTTATTAAGATGGGCATGGCCCAAGTTAGAATCACCAGTGATTTTAATCAAAAATCACCAGAAATTTTCATCAAAAGTAGGTCAGCTCGAAACATGCTGGCAACAGTCCCCTAATGCACCTTCATGCCCAGTGTGAATAACGTCACAGGATATAAGAAGTAGGGTAGGCATTATGGCCATAAAAACGATCCAGTTGACCTCGTGGCCAAAAGCTAGGGCCTTTGTTTTCCTGGAGGGTTTTTTTAGTTTGATTTTGATACTTAGATACCTTTCGCATTGACTTTAACTTGGCAGTCATTTTCGCGAATGCAACAATTTGATGTATCAAAAGATAATAACGAGAATTCGACATGATTCTCTTACACACAGACCTTGTTTAGTGAACTAGCCCCGAAACTTCGCACTTGAATCACCTTCGGAATGACTTAGTGACAAACATATTCGCGAATTGGGTATAGGAAGATATCCATAGATACTGACTAGAAATGTTTCTTGTTTGCAGAATTTGATTTTAAAGAAAAGAAATTAATAAAATTAGCAACCTTCGAAAAGGCTTGGCCGAACATGTCAGATGAGATGATATTTCCTAAGAATGAAATAGTTAATCATTTATATAGAAGAAGCAAACCATGTCTTGGTATTGACTTGCTGCGTGGAAAAGAGTGGCAAGGAATTTAGTTCGCAGATGATAACGAACGTAAATGCAGAAACCTAATTAATTATTTTAATCGAATATCAAGACTTTAACAGGCCTCAATTTGAATAGTGAAAAAAGTGTTATTATGCCTCTTGGACAGTTCGATAAAGCCTTAAATCCCATTCCGTAGTTTCACAGATCGAAGTGATAGACCTGATCATAAATTTATTGAAAAATAACTTTGAAGGAAATATAAATTTCCATTTTGATCGGCAAATTAAGCGAGAAGAGAGACTGAAGAGCGCAGATTTTCGCGCTATAACTAAATCCTCGAAATTTGTTTGGATTTCCAAATATTTGAAAGTCTTTTTGATTTGCAAAAAGTAACGACTGAACCGAATGTTTTGAAACTTGGCATACACGATACTTGTACCAAAACATTGCCAAAGCGATCATGGTGAGTTCGTCTGTCAATTCAGTATAGACCGTCAAAATCGTCGGATTTTGAATGGGGAAAGTGAATATATATATATATATATATATATATATATATATATATATATATATGATATCAGAACTATTACGCAATCCCTACAATTGTGGGTTACAAGTTGAAAATTACTTCCCTTGGCATAAAAACACTGGCAGATGGCGCTTTTTTCTACAATTACCACTACCTCCGCTGATATGTCTTTCACTGTATTATTGCCACTGCCGCAGGTTTTGACTACAATGTAGTCATTTCTCACTTGTTCTTTCATAAACTACCAAATAAAGTAGAGAATAACTATTTTTGCCCAAATAAAATACTTTCTAGTCCTTTTAGGCCAGAAAAATTCGAAGAAATGGACAGAACTGACTGGAAAAAACAACAAATTTCTGAGATACCACACGGCCGCCTTTTGAATTTACCCATGATCCTCTGCTCGGCCCAGGCCTAAAATGACCCCAATATGATAAGCTGTATTAAAAGTTACGAAGTTCCCGCTTGCTCTGTTTTGTTTGCAGTACAGGAAAGTTCACTAGCCCACCCTCCACGATTGTCAGTCATCGTATTCTAAAATGTTCTAAACAATAATTAAATTGAGATTGCAATGCAATTTTGTAGGCTCGCTCCAAGATAAATATACTTCAGAACATTTTCGACGCTAGATCTGCGTGTCATTTGTGCCTGGACTGCAACAGTTAAAAATTCGCTCATAGGGCGGGGAGAATTAAGGCAACAATGAAATCTTCTCCAGGCCTTCACCGCCCTATGGGAGTAGTAGGGAAAGGCTATTTAAACTCATATTTTCCAGGGAGGTAACTCTTGGTTCCTTTTTCCCACCAGGGGCCGCTTTTGCAGGTATGACGTCACTTCCGGTCTGGGTGAATGGGGCGTGACCTGTGAACATGATAGGAAATGTACTGACCTGTCTGTGGGGGTTTTCCACAATGTCGTTCACCTTCGTGTCTTTTCGGTGAGGTCCATTACCATAATCTATAGGTGTTGGATGATGTTATTAGGAGTCTAGCATCCGTGCGACCCCAGGGTCGAACCTTTATTGTCCAGTATATCTCCGCAAAAAATAAACAAACGAAAAGGGGATTCCCCTTTGGCATCGATGGTGCTGCCCTCTAGTGGGTACATGTAAAATTTCTCCGGAAAAAAGCGGAACACGGACTTTACCCTAAAACCCCTAGCAACTCTAGCCAAAAGGGCTAATATCGGTCCCCGGGCTTATCTGGGCCTGCCTATCAAGTCAATGGGGTGGGTGCATGTAAAATTAGGATTTTTTCCGAAACTATAAAAAGCGGAACACGGACTTTACCCGTAAAATAGGGGAAAACTCCTATCAACTCTTGCCAAAAGGGCTAATATCGATCCCCGGGCTTATCGGGGCCTGCCTATCAAGTCAATGGGGTGGGTGCATCTAAAATTAGGATTTTCCCCCGAAAATATAAAAAGAGGAACACGGACTTTATCCCTAAAATAGGGGAAAACCCGTATCACCTCTAGCCAAAAGGGCTAATATCGGTCCCCGGCCTTATCGGGGCCTGCTAATCAAGTCAATGGGGTGGGTGCATGTAAAATTACATTGTATTGGCAGATCAAGGCAATATCTCTGGACGCCTTTGAGGAAAGAGATTCTGGGTCAAATAGATGACGGACAGATTCCTATGATGGGATCCTTTAGTAAACAAGTCGGCAACGTGTGAATTGTCCTTGGCCGCACTCATCAGATCATCTAGCACTACCACGTTGGTCTGCTCGGGGTCAAAGTAATACGGTTCGTCTATGTCGTGAGGAATCCCTAGTTTCGTAGGCGGGCTGCCATTGGCTATAACACCAAACAACACGTGTCGGGGCTGGGGTTGCCACACCTAAGAACTTCATCACCCAGGACTTCTTTCCACATGCCGTAGGGCCGCTCACCGTCATAGCCAAATCTCCCCCCCCCCCCACTAATTCTGACTGTAATTTTTTAATCTGGATAACACTGGCAAGAACTCTTATGAGAACAAGGACTGATATTCTGACAGCATTGTACCCAACATCGTATAGGGATGCTCTACTGCACTTGTTGGACCTATAGCGGGACTCGGCGGTGTCTCTTGGTTGTGTTTGCCTTGAATGTGCCTGAGCATACTATCGCGACGAGAGAAGGTTCTCTGACAGAACGTACACGTACACGACATGTTGATCTGTCGATCAATACATAAGGACTGATGAGGGACACATGTTCATTCTTATATGTACAGACACCACCACCAACACCACCACCACACACTACCACCACCCACACACACACACACACCACCACCACCACCACATTCCACGTCCACCACCGCCACTACCGGGCGTTATTGGTGGAAGCTCCCTTGTGGCAGAGCTCTTGGATCGGAGCTCTTGGAGCTCAAAGCCTGTGAAGCTCAGAGCTCGGAAGTGACCCCTGCGCGCAATTTTTATTCGGTATTTTTTACGCGCTCAGGGGTCAAAGGTCAGTTCCGGTCACGTGAACGGAAGCGGAAGTGGCCTCACAGAGGTCATATGCAAATGTCACTTCCGAGCTCTGAGCTCCACAGGCTTTGAGCGCCAAGAGCTCCGATCCAAGAGCTCTGCCACACGTGAGCTCCCACCACCACCAACGCCCGGTGGTGGCGGCGGTGGTGGTGGTGGTGGTGGTGGTGGTGGAATGTGGTGGTGGTGGTGGTGTTGGTGGTGGTGTGTGTGTGTGTGTGTGGTGGTAGTGTGTGGTGGTGGTGTTGGTGGTGGTGTCTGTACATATAAGAATGAACATGTGTCCTTCATCAGTCCTTATGTATTGGTCGACAGATCAACATGTCGTGTACGTGTACGTTCTGTCAGAGAACCTTCTCTCGTCGCGATAGTATGCTCAGGCACATTCAAGGCAAACACAACCAAGAGACACCGCCGAGTCCCGCTATAGATCCAACAAGTGCAGTAGAGCATCCCTATACGATGACGGTGAGCGGCCCTACGGCATGTGGAAAGACGTCCTGGGTGATGAAGTTCTTAGAGAAAGGTGTGGCAACCCCAGCCCCGACACGTGTTGTTTGGTGTTATAGCCAATGGTAGCCCGCCTACGAAACTACGCGATTACAGAATGTGAGTTTCGTCCCAGGGATTCCTCACGACATAGATGAACCGTATTACTTTGACCCCGAGCAGTCCAACGTGGTAGTGCTAGATGATCTGATGAATGCGACCAAGGACAATTCACACGTTGCCAACTTGTTTACTAAAGGACCCCATCATAGGAATCTGTCCGTCATCTATTTGACCCAGAATCTCTTTCCTCAAGGGAAGGCGTCCAGAGATATTACCTTGAACTGCCAATACTTTGTGTTGTTCTCCAATCCCATTGACAGAGCACAAATCCGTGTGTTTGGTAGTCGAATTTATCCTCAGAACATCGACCATTTCATGCAGGCGTTTCAAGGGGCAACAAGTCGTCCGTACGGCTACCTATTCCTAGATTTAAAAGCCCATACCCCCGAAGATCGCCGGCTGACGACCCACCTGCTGCCCGGCGAGGGACCACCGCAACGTCATATACCCCGACACCATCCACCGAGTCCACATCTGGTAGAGCAGCAGCAGCAACCCACCCCCATACAGCGGGGCCCCTTCATACCATCAGTCCCGGAATATCACCCAACCGTGAAGGACCAACTCAAACCCGTACAAGGGAATGAACATAATGTGAACTCGAGGCTATGGAAGGATTTGTTCAAAGAAAGTATGCACGCCGAGATGGGCAGGACGTTGAGGGTCACAGAAAACAAGTTTCAACGCAAAGAGGAAGCCGCAATTTTTGCCCATAACAGATTGGCACCCAGACTACGACGGGCTTTACGTCAGCGGTATGTCGACCTCGTGACCCATATGAAATTGTTGGATAAGGACTCAGTCTATATGGAAATTGAAAGAACAGCGTCGATGTTGAAAACCTCGGGCATGAACTGGAAAGCGGCGTATGTCAGAGCAATAGCACAAAAGAAACATTTGTTCGAACGCATCACTAAACGACGTTAAAACGTTAAGAAAGTGTGTTAAGGCGTCAACACCGGTCGTTACACCTTAACGCCCGTCACTGCATTTCGATGAATTGGTGTCAATTCCAGGGAAATCAGAGCTTCTGAGCTAATTCACCAGGGCGTTGAAGCGTTAAGCTAAGCGTTGATGGGCGATACTGTCTATAAAAGCAAGCGTATTTCCAAAAAACACGCACAGTCGACGTTCAACCGTCAGCATGGCTTATACTTGCTCTGAGTGCGAACGCACGTTCACCAGACATTACGATATGATGCGACACCAGAAAAATTTACATGGGATTCTGAGGCTGAATCCCTGAAGACTGAGGAGTCCGTTGAGGCGGATGCTGATACAGAGACTGCTGAGAGTGTATCGACTGATACCGAAACAGAGATTGCTGAGAGTCTATCTAGTGATACGGAGAGCTTGACCTCAGATAGTCAGCCTACGCCCGTGGAAAGTGAGGCAGAACCTACCTTCTGGGATCGTAATGTGACAGCAGCTATCAATACTTACGCTGCAGCGATCGAGGACGCCGGAGAGGATAATTTACAACAGACGTACACCCAAATGCGCCCCCGCATCAGAAAAACAGCCATGGCGATCTATGAACAGTATACCTTACTACCGCTTGAAATGAAAGGCGACCCCACGCACAGGTCCATCATGAAGACCAAGCGTCACTTGGAAGAGGCCATGGGACTACCACCCACCGAGGCCCTGGAAAATGCGATCAGAATGCGCAAACAACTGTTTCAGGACATGCTGCCCGGAGAATATCCAGGCCTGCCCGACGACGCTTAGGTCACACCGAGCAAAGATGGAACTTTCTGAAATGGCGACTTCTGATTGGACAAGAATACATCTAACGGACAGGAACGAATATGACAGATGCAAATGGCGGCATTGGGGAAAATAAACTATATGAAAAAAAAACTTGTTGTTGTTGTTGTTCTCTCAAGTGTCATCCTTGTTGTTGGTCCCTCTCTACACCAAATACCTTCCTTCACTGCCCCAAAATGTCCACTTTGGCTACTACTCGTACTGATGACGTCACCGATGACGTCACAGATGACGTGATCATCCCTCAAATCGGGATCTACACCCCGAGAACTGCAAAATGACACCTCACACGACGCATTCGGACCAAGGATGGTCCCTCTCTACCCCAAATACCTTCCTTCACTGCCCCAAAATGTCCACTTTCGCTACTACTCGTACTGATGACGTCACCGATGACGTCACAGATGACGTGGGCAGCCCTCAAATCGGGGTCTACACCCCGAGAGCTACAAAAGGACACCCCGCACGACGCATTCGGACCAAGGATGGTCCATCTCGACACCAAAAACCTTCCTGCACTGCCCCAAAATGGCCACTTTGACAACTTCCACGACCCATTCGGACCCATAGCGGTCCATCTCTACCCCAAACACACACTCACATACCCCCAAGACGAGAAAAACGAGACCCCACAACCCACAGTAAAGCCCACGAAAAAAAATGACTATCCCCATACCCCATACAGGCATTTTCCCTTATATTGTATAATACAGACCCCTATTGTAGGGGTAAAGTCCGAATTCCGCTTTTTATATTTTCGGAAAACAAAACCTAATTTTACATGCACCCACCCCATTGACTGGATATAGGCAGGCCCCGATAAGACCGGGGACCGATATTAGTCCTTTTGGCTAGAGTTGATAGGGGTTTCCCCTATTTTAGGGGTAAAGTCCGTGTTCCGCTTTTTATATTTTCGGGGAAAAATCCAAATTTTACATGCACCCACCCCATTGACTTGACAGACAGGCCCCGATAAGCCCGTGAACCGATATTAGCCCTTTTGGCTAGAGGTGATAGGGGGTTTCTCTTATTTTAGGGGTAAAGTCCGTGTCCCGCTTTTTATAGTTTCGGGAAAAAATCCTAATTTTACATGTACCCACCCCATTAACTTGATAGGCAGGCCCTGATCAGCCCGGGGACCGATATTAGCCCTTTTGGCTAGAGTTGATAGGGGTTTTCCCCTATTTTAGGGGTAAAGTCCGTGTTCCCCTTTTTATATTTTCGGGGGAAAATCCTAATTTTAGATGCACCCACCCCATTGACTTGATAGGCAGGCCCCGATAAGCCCGGAGACCGATATTAGCCCTTTTGGCAAGAGTTGATAGGAATTTCCCCCTACTTTAGGGGTAAAGTCCGTGTTCCGCTTTTTATAGTTTCGGGAAAAATCCTAATTTTACATGCACCCACCCCATTGACTTGATAGGCAGGCCTCGATAAGCCCGGGGACCGATATTAGCCCTTTTGGCTAGAGTTGCTAGGGATTTTAGGGTAAAGTCCGTGTTCCGCTTTTTTCCGGAGAAATTTTACATGCACCCACTAGAGGGCAGCACCATCGATGCCAAAGGGGAATCCCCTTTTTGTTTGTTTATTTTTTGCGGAGATATACTGGACAATAAAGGCTCGACCCTGGGGTCGCACGGATGCTAGACTCCTAATAACATCATCCAACACCTTTTGATTATGTTAATGGTCCTCACCGAAAAGACACGAAGGTGAACGACATTGTGGAAAACCCCCACAGACAGGTCAGTACATGTCCTATCATGTTCACAGGTCATGCCCCATTCACCCAGACCGGAAGTGACGTCATACCTGCAAGAGCGCCCCCTGGCGGAAAAAAAGAACCAAGAGTTACCTCCCTGGAAAATATGAAGTTAAATAGCCTTTCCCTGCTACTTATGGGTGATTAGCAGAGGACCCCTCAAGCCAATAAAAATTCGATTCTCAGTGCCTGTAACAGCCGCTAGATGGCGTGATCCGCAACTGACCAAAATGATTCTCAACTGCCCACGCTGGTGTACTGAAGCGGAGGCTATTTTCTCATCGATTGACAAGTCCGATTGAATTTTTTTTTACATGCAATTATAGATGACAGATTCCCCTAGAATATAAGACCAACAGTCGCTCTCACCTCGTAAAAGAACGAGCGCTAGCAGTCTGGATGTGAAAAGTGATTCGGAACTCCCCCAAACACTGTATACAATGCAAGTTTAAGCTAGTCAAACGTTTTGGGGGATAAATGATGCTGAAGCCAAATCCGTTATAATGGCGAACTCGCTGATATGGGCTCCGCTGTAATTCCTGATCTGGCTGGGTTTTCCCCATCTTTTGTTTTTCATTTGACTAAAACTAATAATGCCCACTATCACAAAATAAACTACATGTATCAACATCGCAATGGTAACTGCGTTTGCGACTACAAATAAAATTATGCATAAAATCAGCATTATTAATTATTCTCAGAAATACGAGCTTAATTATAAGCATATGCGATTATTTAAATACAGTCTCAGATGCCGAGAAAACTTTACCAATTCCTACAATACTCATGACATCACCAAACCGTATCGATGGCATACAGGATCCACCGTATATGGAATTAGCTGAGAGTAAAGCTGGGTTGTGACTTTCCAGCTTATAGACAAAGATCAAAATGATAGGCATAGTTTTAGTGCATGACATTGGTCCACTTTATTTCTACATTGCCTTTTATAAAAAGATAATGCGTTCATGAATTTTGCTTTGGGCTTCGTTAGAGCTCTGCACAATGTAAGCTGCGTATAAAAACGAGTTTTCCCAGCAGCAAGGACATAATGCACATCGATGTAAACATACATTATAGACATACGGCAGACTATTTGTTGTGAATCGCGAATATGTTAAGGTAAAGGGGTCCACTGATATATTCATGCTGAACTAATTTATATTTACCGGGGGTAAGCAGGGACGGAGGAAGCAACTGGTGATTGGGAAGCCACTAGCACTGCAGTAGGTGGGGGTCCAGGGACCGCACAGGCCCTGGAAGCTCCAGGGGTCAACCGTATTTCGGAGTAATAAAGCAAGAAATCTATAGTCTATTTGTTTTGCCTGTTTTCTTGTTTCTCACAACATTTTCTTTAAATATTCCGCGTTAAGAAAATGAGGACGTTCGGAAGTAGAAATAATTTAAATATTAAATTCAGTCGAAAGGTTCATTATATATAAGCCTTGATCATATCACCAACACAGATGTTTTCTACAGGTCAACTTATGAGCGTGAATGAGCCATCCTCCATAATGCAGTTCTGTATACTCCTATCTCCGTACCAGGCCCTGTAGGCGGATTAGGGTCGTACAATTATTACTGGAACTGTCTGTTTACAATATCAATCAATGAACGGACGGCGTTTTGGGGGCTCGGTATAATTAGATGAAGGCCCAGTGTATGTAGAGAAGAAGGACAAACTCTTTGAAGTCCGAGAGGAAACAACACGAGGGCGTATCTTAAATTTAAAAAAATCTCGGATAGCCTGTAAACATCTGACTTCAAAGCAACCAGATGGTCACATTGCCTGGCGCTTAATTCGTTGAAATATGGGTATGTTCGGAGAGGTCATAAGCTCACGAATATTTCCGGTAGAAGTGGCTGATATTCGTTGCGGTGTACAAGCTATCGTCATGGATCGGATTTCATAGACGAACCATGGGATCGATGATGGAATGAGCAAGGATGCCCCGTATAATTCAATACAGATATAGGTTTATCGCTTTTTTATGCCTGAAAATATTGCCCCCCCGTTTCGCCGTCCCTGGTAAGAACTCAAGCCATTCTTACCTGGTCCATTTCCTGGACGACGGACGGCTGAGGATTTCCTCAATCTTGTTCGAGGTTTGGTCCTCGTCACGGGTAGTTTGGGCATGGTCAGTCCGTCATCCTCTGTGGGGCTACCCTTTGTGGGGCCCTGTTCAGGGCTTGGGTTCTTCTTCACAGGCATGCTCAAGGGGCAGCCTCGGCTTGGTGCGAACACTGAATAAAGGAAAAAAACAAATATGAAATTACGTTAACCAGATTTAAAATGGCGCATGACCCTCCTCTTTCATAAGCCACGGTATGCATTCAACAAATTCTCTGCTCTCTCCCTCACTACCCCCTCCCACACTACCCACGCAAACTACACATGTCAACAGATCTGATGCTCCTAGGCATGGCGTTATCTGTTGCTTGAACGTCAGTTTGTTGTGTTAGAAAATAGTTTATTGATATATTCAACATCCAAGGTTATTTTGTGTGTACAACAGAGCTTATCATAGTAATAAGGTATAGCACATACCATTTAATGATGAGATGATGTCTAAAAGAATCTCAGTCGGAGGATAAGAGTAAGTAATCATGAAACAAGGTAACACTCACCTATATCGCTAACAGCTGAGATACTTCGTGTAAGGAGATGTAGTTGATGAAGTTGTAACACGACAATTGCGAAGAAATGGTTCAAAAGACCAAATCAGTGAAGAAACGCGTTCTCAAGAACTGTAGCGATGCACTGCGAATGCTCAAGCGAAGTCGACAACTTTTCTCAAAGGGAAAAGTCGCTTCCAAACCGGTCAAAGACGAAGCCTGGAAAGCGCCATACAATCGATAACGTTGATAAGGAAGAATCACTCCACAACGTTTGTGACGTCACTGAGTGGCCGCTCAGATGACTCCGACTCGCACAGCGTAACGCCACAACCTCGTTCACCTGGGCAGGCGGATTCTGTATCAGCGTCAGCGAAGTAGGCCAACATAGATTGGAGGATGACCTTGAATGTCCTGAGACATTTAAATAAGCGTTAAAAAAGAATTAAGGTTCGATGCTAAACCTAAACGATGCTGTTTTCGTAATTTCAAAATTTTGAATTTAAAAGAAATGCGAATAAAACTGTCCCATTAACTCACTCATAACTCGTAAATGTACCAAAACTAACTAATGCAATTTTTTGTTGCACGGCATACATGTATATGTTAAATATCGGAAAATTTTGGTAAATGGCGTGGGAGTTATTATTAGAGAAAACAGAGGTGTGAACTTGGCAGATCATATTCGTTTACCTTCAGTTTACCTTGATATACTTCAGGTCGGTAGAAATCTAGAGGCGTATAAAATACCATTCACAGTAAATATCATGAGTCCGCATGCTCTAAACTCAAAAGAGAGCCACTGTTTCCTGGCATTGTTAAAACCGCTCTCTAAAGTTGTTAATAGAGTCTGCGTTGACGACTTCACTAGACAGGATAGAAACAGAAACAAGTTCATATTTTTTCTACGAAAAATGTCATAGAAGTGTATTTTTGAACACAATAAAAATGATATAGTGAAAAAACGCATTGAAGCCGTGACCTGTGATTCGTGACGTCAGATTCTGATTAACGTTGTATCGTATCGACAAGTCAGCTTTCAATCTCGAAAAATTGAAAGTAGAAAGAGGGAAAGCTCTACACTGTTATAATACCGTTATTTCACAGTAAATGTATGTTGGAGTTTACAGTACATTTAATCGAAAACACATTAATCTGTAAATTAA